>PYAF01002146.1:293055-303757 GCA_007407185.1 Glycine tomentella | reverse complement strand
TTTTTTTATCAATACCCTTAAGACATATGTTAACATTTTCCATTAATAAAAGTTGGAGGTACTAATATTATTTTATTATCCTAAACCAATAAAAAATAATTATCTAATTATTAAAATTACATCATAAACGAGCTTTTTTTTAGAAGTACATCATAGCCGAGTTAAAATTTAATTTTGGTGTTATTTAAAAAAAATATTGTAGAATTGTAGTTTATTAAAAAAAAATCAAACCCAATATTAAATTAATGAAACATACAACAAAAATAACTGCAAGTCATTCTACAGCTAAAAGATAACAAAAAATTAAATAAATAACTCACATTAAACCTGCTTCCCTAGCCCGTTTGGTAATTGTTGCAGAACAACTCAAAAGATACCAAATCTTATTACTCTATTAAAAATCTTATATTTTGTGACCTTATTAAAATCAAAGACAAAATCTTATTACTTTCTTATATTATTGTAAGAGTTTAATTTTGATGTATCGAATTAATTAATTAATCGACTAGAAATTGTTATAGGTACGAATTTTGATGAACCAATAGGGTTCTGTCTCCAACAAAAAACTATTTACACCAGTACACTATAGTCTATACATCCAAGTCTCCAAGATATGCGGTTTATAGTTGTTCATATAAAGACAATGAGATGACTCCGTTCTCAGTCCAATAAAATCAACAAAGGCTAAAACTAAAATGGTATACACAGCAGAAAAAAAGAGAAGGCATGAACAAGTCTATGCTTTGCTAAAGCAACTGCAAGCTCGCACATAATATCCAGTGCATCATCTATTTGCCGTTCACTTTCTAGAATATGAACGAGGTGATACATCTTTGTCTAAAAAAATACTAGAAGAGTTCGACCAAAGTGTAGTATAGATGGACATCAAACAAAAGTAGAGTTTATTATAAAAGCAATCCGCAGCAGCATCTACAATCGCGGTTTGTATGTACAGAAAAATATCATCACTTCCACTTTTTGAACATACCCTTGCCAAACTTCCCATGCTTAAACTTCCCATGCTTACCGAACTTTCCATGCTTGAACTTGCCATGATGCTTGAATTTCCCGTGAGGCATGTGTCCATATCCACCATATCCATGGTGGCCATGGGAAACATGGTGAGCCCCAAAGGCAGCCGCCGCAGCAGCAGCACCACCAGCAAGCAATGCCCCCATACCGCCATGCCCATGAGATCCTAATGACAAATCACTCAAGTTAGATCCCTTCTATTTCTATAATTATAGACAGCAGAAAAAACTTTAAAAAAAAGGCAATGCATATACAATCAGATAAACACATAGCAAGTTTCAAACATAGTAGAGGACAGCCAAAATAAATACAAAATGAAATTATGAAAACATTATTGTAGAGAATATTAACGACTGAGGGAAAAAATGAGGGAGGGGGATAAAGCATTCACAAATCCAATTACCAAAGGTTGAAGTTAGAAATCTCAATAATTATGAAGTTTTTTTAGCTAAAGGCTAAACAATCCGCATGTAATGTGGACTTTGCAATGTAAACCACACATATCATATACTGGTTTAGAAGACACCAGTATCTCAAAATCTCAATAAGTAGTTTCCAGAGTTATACAACGGAAATTGTAATAATTTATTGATTAAAGATTTAACAATGAAGAATAAAAAATTCAAGGAATCATACCATGTGGAGCAGATGAACCAGGATAACCATGTGGATGGTAACCAGCAGGAGGGTAACCACCAGCAGCAGGAGGATAGCCAGCAGGGGGATAACCAGCCGGAGGATAGCCGCCTTGTGGAGGGTAGCCATGACCAGGTGGGTACCCTTGGTGAGGAGGGTATGCCCCTGGAGGTGGAGGGTAGGCCCCAGGAGGGGCCCCATGAGCAGCTTGAGCTACCCCATGAGCCAGATGTGAGAAAATTCCTTTCTCTTCTTCATTGTGTTTGTCCTTACCACCTCCCATCTTTCAAGGGAAAAGCTGAGATAAGAAATCTGCTAATTTAAAAAATTAACACATTGATTACATAACTAGAAAGAGAAAAACACATACAGCTTTACAAATTACACTTAAAAAAAAAAAAGCATTCTCCAATCCAAGCCATAAATATTAAATATTCCCCGTGCTGATCTTGCATGCAAAATCAGAACTTTTATTTTCATTATTGACTAAACAATTGCGAACACATAGGTGCTGTATTTCAAGAGAAACCATCATATCATATCATCTAACCTAAGCATCTCGAAATTATTAAATTGAATTGAATTATAAACTATAATAAAGCAACATTGGACCAGTAGCCACGAATATAACATGAATCCACATAAAATGCCACATATAAATACAACATTTTGGTTTGGTACATACATTTAAGAAGAAGAAAAACATCAATGATTTTCTTCAAAAGAAAAAGGCAAGAGATTCATATGCAGATCAAGAAGGTAGAAACATATTCCAATGAACAATTGAACAGCTCGGAATAACTGGAAAAGGATAAAGAGAAAGAAAGAACTCACGGATTTAGATGATTATGCAGAAAAGCGAGGAAGAAACTGACAAACTGAAATAGAAGAAAGAGGGAGAGAAATAGCCAAATAGGGATTTTGTTGTGAATAGAGAGAGAGGTGCGTTTTATTTATTGATGGACGAGCGCCAAATAAACGAGTTTGCGTTACACGGCACCGACGCGTCTAAGCATGCCCTTGGACCTCTCGGGGAGCGACGCGTATATTGATGGGGCGTGTATGAGTACGGATCATTTGAATTCGAATTGATATTCAAAAATTGGTATTTGGTCATTTATGTATTTGGATTAAAATTGAATCAAATTGATCAAAATTATTTATATATGAATTGGATTATAATTTTAAATTTATAGATCCGATCAAAATTGAATCAAACCAATCAATTTTTTAGAGTTATTTGATTTGACTTTAAATAATACTAATATTGTTTTATCTTTTTTTATATTTATTTTTCTGTCATGTTTATAATATTAATAGATAATATTTTGTTTATTTGTTTCATCAAATTTGGTTGCAACAAAGTTTATTTTAAGAAATTAGTTTGTAAGAAATAATTATGATTCACACTATTATACTAAATCTCGTTGAGAAATATTTTGTTTTAATTTGTATTAGTATATTTTAGAATGTTATGTTGATGATATTAAATGAATCAATTTCACCATTTTTAGACATTTAATAATATTGTGTTAATTGTATTAGATATGTAGATGAATCATGATATAAAATAATAATTTTAAGAAGAAAAAAAATTAAATTTAAATGAATAACTCTTTGGTCGAACCGAACCAAATTGTTGATAAATAAGTTGAATTGAGTTAAGTTTCAAAAAAAAAATTATGAAAACCAAACCGAATATAATCTAATCAAATTTGATTAGGTTATAATTTGAATTTGACCCAAACTGACTCGAATCAATCCATAAATATCCCTATCTATTCATTACATGATCGAGACATAACTCAACTAGACTCACTAATATTTAACTAACCTTAGCTTTATTTTTAAGCTTGAATTCAATTCAATTCTTAATTTATATAAAACTCTATTCCGTTCAACTCAAATCATATAAATTAAGAGTCAGATTTTTAAATCTTATATTATTATACATTTAAAATTTCAATTTATTAATAGATTATAGATTAAATGATTGTTTAACTTTTTTAAAAAGGCAATATTGAACTTATTATATTAATTTTATAAAACCTAAAGGTATAAAAAATATAATTACAACCAAAATTAGTATAATTTTTTTTTACTACTCTCCATCTTACATATATAAAATAAAAAATCAAATTCATGAATCAAACAACTCAAACTATGCAAATTTAAATTTAACTTAAACTAAACTCAACCTTAATTGTCAAATCAAATTTCAAACTTTTTTAAATTGATTTTATTATTTGCCATCTCTAAGATATATATATATATATATATATATATTTTATAAATAAATAAAAAAAGATAAGGATATATCTGAAGAAGAAAAAAAACACTCGCATACACGTTACCTTAATTAAGGAAATAAATTTCGTGATTAGTGGGGCATGGGACCTTGAAAGCGCACCTGCTAAGTGCTTCACCTTTTCCTTAAAACTTCCTCTCTTTTTTTTGGCATGGGCAATAATTATGTATGCAATTAATTGCAAAACTAGCGGGTTTCCCGTATATGTAAAATAAAGAAAACAAAATTATGAATATTTTAAAAATCCACTTATTATTTTAGTAATAATAAAATATATGTATATATATGGATACATTAAAATGTTTAAACTTTACTTTGAAAATCTTTAAAAAAATAAATAAATTAACAAATATTAGTTGAATGACGATTTGTAAATACTTATTAATGTTTATTGAAAAATATTAAAGATTCTCAATTTTTTATTTAATTGGATAATTAGTTAAAACAGAAAAAATAATTTGACTTGCTATAAAAACTCGTTAGGTCTGTAAAATAAAAACTCGTTAAGAATAATGAAGAAAAATGAGATACAATCCAATTCTACCTAGGGCTGTTTTTGGAAAAGAATGAATCGATTTTAAAGACATAGAAATATTCAATTCAATCACTTTGATTATTATTTAATTTTTTATTAAATTGATTTGATTCAAAAAATTTATTTGATCTATTTCAGTCCAATTTAAAGTAGTTTAGATTAAGTGGATTTTAATCTTATTTTTATTTATTTTACATCTTAAGTAAAAAAGTTACTAAAAATTATGTTTGATTATTGTGATAATTTTACAAATACATAAGAAATAAAATAAAAACATTAGTGAAGTTATCGAGAAAAAAAGAGTGACATTGCATTGAATTGAATCGGTCAATAAAATTAAATTCAAAATCAATACAATGCAATAAAATTTTTCAAATTTTCAAATTTTTTATTTGTTCAATTCTTCATTTTTTAGATTTTTTTTTCCGTTCTCATAGGGTGTAAGTGATTTGAGTTTGATTGAATTGGTCTATTTTTCAACCAAATCCAATTAATTTAATTGAGTTTATCTTTTCTATTTTGTCAATCTAATCTAACTTTAATTGGATTGATTATCAGGTTGAGTCATTAAAACTACACTAACTTCTTTAAATCTTGGAAAAAAATTTAAAAAAGTATCAAACTCAAAAATAATAAGAATATATTTTTTCCCAGAATAATAAAGATATTTTTAAAAATTATTCATAAAACATTGAACTATTCATAAGATAAATAAAAAAAATAAACCATATGTATATATATTTACAATGTCATCCATAAAATAATATATTATCTTAAAATAAACCAAAAAAATCTAAAATAATATATTACCTTAAGATAAACAGTGCATTACCTTGAGAACAAGGTATGCTTAGTTTAAGGTTTATGTATTAATAGTTTAGTTGTATGCGGGTTCAGTCAAATTTTGGCTGGATTTAAAACTCTAAACATGTCACCCAATCTAACTTTAATTGGATTCCTTAAACTAAAATCAATCAAATTCAATTACTTAATGTAATCCAAAAAAATTTAATTAGATTATGTTAAATTGAATGGATTTGTGGATTGAATCCGATCCAATTTCACTATTTTAGATTGTATCTTCTTGTTTTTTTTTACTTCAAGATTGTATCGATTTATGAATGTCCCTTATTCTGCCTACTAATACCTGCAATAATCTCAAATTAATGAATAATGATACATCACTTTATTGACTGAATATGAAATACATACTTAAATTTTGTTAAGGGAATAAATTTCATGGAAGAAAAAAGTGTTTTGTAATTGTATGAGAGAATAAATTCATTGAGAATCTTACTTTTAAGAGTGAAAATATATACTATTTAGAGGATGAAAGAAATTATTTCAAAGGCAATGCAATCACTTTTTTTTCTTTATCAATTTTGCTTGATTCAGGGAGTCCTTTTTTTTAAGGGAAAAAGAAAAAACTACAACGCTATAATGCGTTTTTTAAATTTTTTCTTAAGAGAGTATCTGATTCTTATAACAATATGAGAGGCTCACAAATTCTCCCTTGATTTATGTGGTTTTATTGTTCGCAATTTCAAGAAGTGGTGGATGCTTGCCTTTTATCTGACTTGAGCTATTTTCGTTAACGATTTACAGGGTCCAATAGGAGAAAGTCACCTGACATCATTTAAAAGAGAGATTGGATTCGTGACATTTCTCTTGGTAAATAGTCCTTGGTTGAAGAACTGAAAAGAGTCCTTTGTATCAAATTTGACTGGACAAAAGCGAAGGAGAAAAAGAAACAAATTGTACTGATTTGAACAAGTATGGTTTAATAAGGAGGAATGTGAAGAAGTGGTCTATAGCTCATGTCTCATAGTGTATGGTGGAAATGTACCTAAGAATTTGGCTCGTGTTGGAGCAAATTTGGAAGCATGGCGTGGATAATTTTTTTAACAGATTCTCAGACGAATAAAGGAGACAGTAAAAAATAAATTGATATCCTTCAATTCAAAGACAGCAGCAAATGGAGGTGACCCAACCGCCATCAACAATATATTGATTGCCTTGATTCCAAATGTCAAAAAGATCTTAATTTGTCATAAAACAATTGCCAATTGCTTGAAGCAGATTCTTCCATTCATATTAAGTGAAAATTAAAGTGGATTCGTTCCAAAAAGACTTATCACAAATAATGCATTGATGTCTTTCGAGTGTTTTCACTTCATGATGAAAACAAGAGCTAAGAAAGTCTTTTTTGACTAGTTATAATGCACCTCCAAACATGAGAAGCGTGAGAAGAGAGAAAATATAGAGAACATCTAATTAAAAAATAAAATAAAAAATTGAGTGAAACTCACTCTACAAACATTATATTATAATTCATACTAATATTAGAATAAATTAGATGAAGTACTAATGATTGGATTAGATTTCATTAATTAGGAAAGTACGAGTACTTAAATTAACCAGTTAAAACTATAGGCACCAAAATCACCTATGTTCATACAATAGGTGTAAAACGCAATTAAGCCTTTTGAGTTTTGAGAGGAAGGAAGTAATATGACTTTCGACAAAATCATTTTGGTGAATATCAATATAAAAATGTCACACGAATTATCACTTTTGTAACATAAAGAACCAACAATTGCAATAACAAGAAAATAAACTTTTCCCTACTGAAATTCAAGTATACATTAAAGCATTCATGATACACTATTAATATAAAAGACAACATAAAAGCAGAGTTTTACAATATGAGAGTAAGCAAATATTCTTCTGCCATGAGAAACTGTAAAATATTTAATGCTAAAAACTAGTTAGGTAAATGATGAGACATAGGATCATCCACTACAGAAGAGCTCAAAGTGGGGATCAGCAAAACCTCAAAGTAGCTTCAAGCTCCTTTTCATCAGCACAATTGTATCCCAGTGAATAAGCTCGTGCTGTTAAAATGGAAAAGATGAGTCAGAAAAATGAGATGCATGTGCAAGTTGATTCCCCCAAAAGAAAGGAGCAAAAGCCAAAGAGATAATTTTACCAAAACGGCCAGATCCCATAAATGGCTCTGCCTCATCAGTCACACCACCTTGCTGCTGCTCCTGAAATTTCAAAAGAATAAGAAACCATTAGGAAGAAAAGTTATATAGAAGGAGCCATTAACTTAATTTTAATAAATATGTTCAACTTTAAGATTATAAATTTAAAATAATACTGACCCTTTAATAAAAAATTAATTTGCATGTATATGTATTACAGTAAATAATATAAAAAATTATGTTAAAGGACTTTCAGACTTACAGTATCAGGCTCCATTTCCGAAGGCGACAATAATCTATCAAAACAGTGCCCCGATATTGTACAGACCAAAAGCTCATTTGTGGGATCCATAACTACTTCTCTACATGTATCGTCACAAACTAGAAAATAAATGCAAATTATAAGCTCTGGCCCAGACCAAAGATTTAAAATTTAATGTTGAAAAAATGTTAAGAAATTAAAGCACAAAGGAGCATTGTCATAGATAGTGTTTCTCACCATGAACTTGTCCAGTCTTCTCACAAATAAATACATCTCCAATATGGTAGTAAGAGCACGTTTCCCCAGAACAAGCATGATCAGTCACCACTGTATCACTTAGGCCCCTGCTGCTTTTCCATGATGACACTTGATCAGCTAATGTTTTGTCAAGAATTATCCTATCGTCCTTCAACTTCACATGCAAAAAATAGGGGGAGAATAACAAATGGCTAGGAGGAATCTACTTCATATTGAAAATACAAATTTACTTTTGACATAACATTAGCAAAGCATTACAAAATCTCAGTTAGGATAGATACACTAGGAGCACAAGCAAATACGCATTACTATATAAAATTAACCTCTATCCCTTTCTCTTCCCCACAAGGGACGCCTAGGGAGCATGGAAAGTTGTAAAAGGACAAGAAACATTGTGTGTTAATCTAAGTTTTTCAGATAGCTGAAAGGATCTAAATATATCAGTATATATTTCCACACTACAATAGTTTCCATCATTACCTGTGAAGGATGAGGTGCTTGACTTCGCTTAGCAGCTTGCATTTGAATGTAGTACTCCTTAAACTCATTTTGGCAGCTTCTAACAAGTTCAACCATGTCCTCTCCATCACGCTGCATAATGATAGCAGAAAAGATGAGATCCACACAAAAATTCACAAAGCAAGGTCGATTAATTCCGTTCCAATTTCCAAGAGAATAAAGATTGGAAAAGGTTCAACCACTTCGAGTTAAGTATGTGTTTCAGCTAATGCCATCAGCATGCTCACCCAAAAATCACAAATTGATGAATGCATGCACAAAAAAGAAAAATGAAACATTACTAAGAAAAACAGAAATGTAAAATGTGCACACACCTGAATGTATAACATTTTCCACGGGCATTCCCTTATCTTCCTTGTAGGGGGAAGCATGCCCCATCGCATACAGTACCTGAACAAATTTTACCATGACAATAGGCATAAATAAGGTTCATGCATTTTAATACATATCTGTGAACAAGGAAACATATAACAAGAACTATTTAAATAGAGGAGAACCAACTCCTCAAAGCCAAGCTGATAAAATAGGGGGAGCCTCCACTTCAAACGGGGGAGTTCCGTCTCTCATACCCAGCAGATATGGGACTGGCACTCCTGAGTCAAATAGAACATCAACACTGGCTAATCGACAGAGATCAACTCCCAAATCAAAACAATATATAATCCAAAAACCAGTCCATATAACCTATCCTATCTGAAGCTAAATCTCAAACAAATATCATATCAACAACACTTGAAAATAAGCAACTTTGAATAGCAAACAATAATACAATATGTACTTACAAGCGACGCCATAATGCCTCATCTGATGCAGCATAATTCAAGAACCTACAAACTAAGGAACAAGAAACAAGGTCCTGCACCCATCAAAAAACCATAACCATAGTCAGCTAAGCTAATTCATTTACCAAGGCAGACAAGAAAATAAAATCCATACACATAGAGAGCCACAATTAAAGGATTTATCAATTAAAAACAATTAAAAAAAATAGATTTCCACACACACACACGGACCAAAAAAAAAAGTGCTAAGAGGTAACCTCGGAGGACAGAAATTTAAGGATGTGATGGAAAAGCTCAGGTGGGATTTGACTGAAATAACCAGTCTCAATCCTTCTGGGCACCACCCCGTTATTGACAACAATGTTCTTCGGCGCAGATGATGAATCAGAACTTTGTTCTTGCTTAGTAATCTCATCCTCCTCTAAGCGCTTTCTCTTTGCTTTCGGTTCCTCCACATTTTCCTCTTCCTGCAACAACAGCCACTCAAATTAAACCCACTACGCCACCATTTCCAATAAAACTATTAAAAAACAAATCTTTTCCTTCAAAGCCCCAAATCAAAACCCTAATCTACCATTTAACACACGAAAACGAAAAATTAAAATCATGAACAATCGGAATACCTTGTCAGAGACCTCCGAGAGGACTTCTGATTCCAGAAATTGAGCCAGATACTCGTCCTCGTCGTCCGAAAGAGTCATGGTGTCAAGGAAACCTTAGGAAGGTGCAGAAAGGGGATTCGTGAGAGATCGAAGCAAAATCTGAATTGAGATTGGCTGGCCGGTCGGAAAACCGAGGGAGAACTCCGGTGGCCGGAATTCAAAGGTCGGTTGTGGAATCAGAAGGAAGCGGCAAAAAAGGATAGAAGATTGATGAGATAGATGCAAAGCAGAATGGACGGTTAGATTTTCTAGGACTGACCCGACCCGCTATGCTGGCATATGGGTTTGTCCGATTCTTAGGTATGATGCTCTCAGATCCTTTTTCAGAGGTCAAACGACTCTTTAGATGATTTTTTTTTAAATAAATTATTATGAAGGGATAAATTTTAAATAACTATTCAAAAAAATAAATAATAAGATATTTTATTACTTTTAAATTTAAAATCGTAAATCATTTTAAATTTTTTTACGTAAAATAAATTATGACATTTTTTAATTTATTTTTTAAAATTCAACTTTTTGAAGTTATAAATTATTTATAACTTTAAAGTTGTCAATAATTTAATTAAATTTAATATTTATATTTTATATTATTTTTATTTAATTTTTTACATATTTTTATAATGTTTTACATGATATATTTTTTCTTACTTATATTTCATTTTATATTTATATTTTTTTTCTAATGTTAAGGATTTATTTAATAGAGAAAACATTAAAT
>PYAF01002146.1:261245-288316 GCA_007407185.1 Glycine tomentella | reverse complement strand
TTTGTATAACAATACATTTTTTTAAAATCATTTTGAATAAAAATTGATAGTTTGAATCAGTTTTAAATTGATTATAAGAAATAGATCAATTTTAAATAGATTTTCTAACTATTTTTTTTATTTTCAAATATTTTTTATTTAGTTGAAAATTATTTCTATTAACTAAATTAATTTTGTAAAACAATATAATTTTTTTAAAATTTTTTTGAATAAAAATTTGAATAAAGATATGTCGGTTACCATCCATTTTAGTTTAAAAGATATGCAAAAATAAAGGGATGACATATATCATGGGAGAGTGGGGATAGTTATGCATTTATTGTACGTAGTTCGCTACTCTCTCAAGCGAACTTCTCTCTCTCTGTACTTAATTCGCTACTCTTTCCAGCGAACTATGCTTTCTCTCTCCATGTCAGTATACCGTTATTATGTGACCACTAGAATTGCGCCACATCAGCCTACATAGTTCGCTGGGGCATGTAGTGAACTATGTCGCGTGACATTCTAGTATATATTTTGGCCAGCGTGGTATTTAGGTATTTTTTTTTTATGGCACATTGGCCGAGGTCTCTAACCCTTTCCTACCAAGTACACTAGTGCATTGTTCCTACTCGCACCAAAGATCCTTGATATACACACCCCACCAACAAGGCAACAATAATATCAGAGATCAAATCAACAAAACTCCAAGCGGCGTTAACTCTAAATGCAGGAGCATAACCTCATCCAAAACCCACATTTTAGGGCTTGAATAAATTTTTCTAGAAGCAGTTTTAGAAGAAAAAAATATGAAAAAAAAAGAGATAAATTTTTCCATAAATAAAAATAAATTTTTCATTAGTTAATTTTTTTTAAACTCACTAATATAGTTTCTCTAAAAAATGAGATAATATCTACAAATTAGCTAATGAAAGACTTATTTTAACTTATGGAGAAACTAAATGAATAACTTTTTTAAAAAAAATCAATGATTAAAAACTTAGTTAACCCTTAAAAAAATAATGAATATATACTATTGATCTAGATTATCAATCAATTAAAATTCATTTCCAAGCTATTCTTAAGATAATTGTTATTATAAAATTATCTTAAAGTAGTTTTTTTTTGCAAATGAATATTTTAAATTAGAGTTTAATGTTCATATAATGTAAAATAATTTTATATAATCAATATATTAGAATTAGAAACTAGTGTTATTATAAATTTTAAAGTAATTATTATAAAACTCAATAAATTTATTATACATCAATTTATAACTTATGATAATATAAAATAATTTTACATTATTGGTATATCACCTATTTTCTTTTCAAATTATCTCTATGAATTTTATTGTTACTGCATCTCAATGCTATTGGTATGAAATTATTGTTATAACTAAATTGAAATATTACTTTAATATTCTTGATATTAATTACTAATATTAAATATTATATTATTAGTTATGTTTAATTTTATTTTTAATTAATCATTTTAAAATATATTTCACAAACAATAATAATTAAAAATAATAATTTTGTAAAATTTAAAAATAATTTATTTCACTTCATTTCATCAATAATATATATATATATATCAATATATTTTATTTTTAAATTTAGTTATTAAAATATATTTTACCAACAATAATGATTAAAATAATTATTTTTAAAATATATAATTATATTTTAAATTATCATTTCCTAAAAAAATATTCATAATATTATGTTTTAATTAATAATTACATATAAGAATTTAGAAATACTTAATTGCTAATGAATACTTAAACTTTAAATAAGTCATTGATTGGATCCAAAAAAATATAATAAACATAAATTTTTAAAAAAATAACCTACATATAAATTTATATAAAAAAGAAAAAGGGAGTTGTTATTGGCTAAATGCAATTGCTTTTAGCCCTTATCAAGAGGTTGTCCCATTTTTTATTTCAAAAATACCATTCCTATGAAATTGTGATTTTGTTGAATAAAATATAGAACAAATTGATTTTGTTGTGGAACCATTTCCACACCCCTTTATCATAATAGAATCATGATTTCGTTATATAATATACAACAGAATCACAATTTTATTGTATATCTTTTTACCACCCCAGGCATAATAACGAAACCATGTTTCTATTGTATATTTTTTTGGCACCCCTTAACACAATGAAATATTGATTTCATTGTTTATTTTTTCCCACAGCACAATGGAAACGATTATGTTATGGTGACAAAATAAAATAATGGAATCTAGATTTCATAGTACTGCTTGCTAAACACAAAAAAAGGTAATAAAATTATAATTTCATTGTATATTCTAACATAACAGAATTATGATTCTGTTGCCTATTTTTTCCCCAAAAAAATAATAAATCGCAAAAGAAGAATCCACCTCATACACGAGTTCGGAAGGAGAGGGAGAAGGGTTGGGTGTGGGTTGGAAAGGGGAGGAGGAGGGATAGGAAGGGAAGCACTCAGAGAGAGAAGAGGGAGGGTGCAAATGAGGGGAGAGAAGGAGAAGGAGAGGGGAAGAAATTTGAGTTGGTGATAGAAGAGTATTTTCACTCTAAGATAGGGTCAATAATAGTACCCACAGAAAAATAGACCCATTTGACCCGACTAGCAAATAAATTTACCTATATGGAATATAGACTAGCTAGGCCTGATCCATTTTTTATGTATGCCATATTATCCCATTTATATAGCTCTAGTCACATAAGCACTAATTTAACTAAACAATTTATATTAAATGTGACATATTTTGGAGATAAAAGGCAACAAAATAAAAATGATAAATTGAAATCGAATACTCACATTGCATGAAGATAAAAAAAAAATCATATTTTACTTATTTAATAATTGAGTTTAATTTCTATAATTTTTAATTTATAAACACGAATAAATTTATTATATTTAAAGTGTGTTTAAAAGAATATGTTAACATATATATATTGTTAATATTTATTAGAAAATGTATTCCTTTAGTACAATTTACAATTAATGGAACTCCATATAATGTGGGGTACTAGATGGTATTTATCCTGATTAAGTCACATTTGTGAAGATCATATCAATGTCACAAGGTCTCAGAAGAAAATTATTTGCAAAATGTCAAGAAGCAGTGAGAAAGGATGCGAAACGAACATTTGGTGTGCTTAAATCTCGATTGTAATTATATGTGGTCCATTATGTGCTTGGAACATAGATACAATGAAAGATATAATGTTGACATGCATTATATTGCACAACATGATTGTCGAAGACGAGTGGGGTACATTTAATGGTAATGACGATGTTGATTATGATGACATAGACTACATTTCAAATGTTGAAATATTTCGTGGTGCTCTTCCTAGATTTGCTAAGTACTTGCAAACAAGAAGCGTTATACGTATAAGAAGAATTCATCAACAACTTCAATTAGACTTGATGAAACATATTTGAAAACATTAGAATCATAATAGCAATAATTTTTTTCTTTGGCATTAATGTTTTGCATTTTTTATTATCAAATTTATGTATTTTTTATTTTTTAAACATTTAATCATAAATAAAAATTATATTTATGCTCATTTCCTATTTCTTAATATTTATAAATTTTTTCTTTACATGTTTAATTAATTAAAATATATTATTTAATTAATTAGATAAATATTTAAAGTGAAATCTACATAAAAGATGATTTAAAATTCTAGCATAGAAAAAAAGTAGTGTGGGATCATCGAGGAGCGAGGGAACCCAAGGCCAAATGCCCTCAACCCTCTGTCCCTCTCACTCTCACGCTCTCATACTCACTCATTCGCTCACTCGCTCACTCTCTAGGGTTTTTCGGAATCAGAAAACGAAATAGGGTTTTAGCGGAACGATCATGGCACCAGCTAGGGTTTTCGGGGCAATCGCTGGCAGAGCGTTCATGGCGGCTGCGGCGAAGAGCGCGGCGAAGAAGAAACCCGCTCCGTCCAGCGGAGCCGCTGCGAAAGCCACAGTGAAGAAGACGGCCGCGCCTAGGACCACCAACTCCGGCATACAGAAGGTGGTTCCGGTGTCTTCCGAGCTCAGAGACTTCCTCGGCGCTCCTGAAGTGTCCCGAACCGAAGCCGTCAAGAAAGTCTGGGCCTACATCAAGCTGCAGAATCTTCAGGTCTTGTTTCCGCTTTCGCGTAATGTTGCTGTTTCTCTTTGCGATCTTCGCATTTCATCTTCTTTTTTTTTTTTTTTACTTATCGGTAGAGGTTACTTTTCACCTGAAAGAATAACGTGTTTGGGATGAGATTGTTTTCGTGCTTATTATGTGTTAGGTCATCGTTTGTGGTTTTACTGCTATATTGTGTTTTGCTTATTATGTGTTTGTGCTTGTTAAGTTGGGTTTTAGTAGTATTGTTGCAGAATGAGGCTATTCGTTTGGTTTTGTGCTTCTCTGTCTGCAATGTTGAACGCTATCTCTGTTTCATATAATTAGTGTAGTAAGTGTAGTGTTAGAACTGCTCTTTATGTAATGATTTAGCATTTTGCAGTTTAGCTCGTAGCTGTGATGTGTGTTTGGTTTTGAGTTGAAACAATTGAATGTGTGTAAATATGTGAAAAAGTGAAAGCTATATTTTGTTGCTTTGCTGTTAATGTGAAGATTTCAATCGACTTTTCTAACGTGAAGCAAAACCAAACACACTTATTATGTTGAGGAATCCATGTTCTAGTCCTTGAAAATGTAAGGGTTAGTGTTCGGAAACATTTTAGCCCTTTTTTCACTTGAGTTAAAGGGAATGATGATTTGCAAAGTCATGGACGAAATGAGAATTTTGTAAATTCAAGGACTAAAGTAAGACTAATTACAGGGACTAAAGTAGGTATTTACTTGTTTTATTAAGATAGTTATTATGCAATGATAATATGATTTTTGGAAGGGGGATAGATTATTTATGAGATGGTTTCTGGAGTGTCTCCCTGTTATCCTGTCTCTGAGATTCCTGCTTCTTTAGTTCAATTCCGAGCTGCTGATAGCAATCTTGATCATTGTTGGCCTTTTCTCCTTTTTTGCTGAGATTTTCCTGCTGTATGTTTTCTCTTTTTTTTTTTTTCCTGTCGATAACTAAGTGGAAGCTTTCATGGCATAAGTCATAGAAGTAGGATAATTTATTTTTTGTATCATGGAACCTTTTTTATCTTGTCTGTCATTCGTGTCTTTTCAGTGTTGGTTGTCTTTATAATGGCATGACAGGGCTATTCTTTTGCAGAATCCAGCAAATAAGAAGGAGATCTTTTGTGATGAAAAGCTGAAGACTATTTTTGAGGGGAAAGATAAGGTTGGGTTCACAGAGATTGCTAAATTGCTGTCTAACCATTTTGTGAAATCAGTCTGATATTTCGCTTTGATGGTTCTGTTACTGATGGTAACTTGTTCTACTACATTAAATGGGTCATTTTGTCTTCAAGTACATGGTCTGTGACCAACCGCTAAGAAACATGGAAATTTGTTGTATCAGACTTAGTTTATTTTTTATATTTTTTTTAAGGTGGTGTTATTTGTCCCACACTTGTTTCACATTGTTGGGGTTTTAGTATATATGATGATATTTCCAAGCCATTCATCACCATAATTATTCAGCTATTCGTGATTTGACATTACACGATTTGATATGTAGCGTGTTTGGATTGAGTCAAGGATATGCGTTTTCCAACAAATCAACATAATTTTTTTTAGAATGATGTAGAAACTTTTCTTTCAGAGTCGACGCATGTTCACGACACCGAATGCTTGACCAACAGAAACATAATATCACTGCCAACGGTTTGCATCACATGAATCTAATATGACTTTGAATCTTGCTATTCATGAATGAACAAATGTGATTCCATATCCTCCATAAAAATTGCATGAGTACAAGATTCATTTTTTTTTTAACTTTCACCATTCTTAATCAGAAAATTGAAAAGTAAGATAAACTATTAAAGGAAAAGGAACTGAATTGTCATTCTCTCGTTCTGTGTTGTATTCGGCTATTTCATTGCATTATTTTTAGTCTTGTGAAATAAGGGCTCAATGCCCTTTATTCTAACTTAGTTTGTCAGCATTTTCTAATTTAAAATTATTACACTGAGCCTTATATATATTATGCTTGTCAATGGGAGTTTAGTTTAGTATAAGAGGGTGGTTTAGCCAACTACGATTTGAATATCTTTTGAGAGGTTTATATTTAGTATATTATGGAGGTTTTAAAAAGAACAAAAAGGAAAAATTATTTGTATGATAATAAGCTTTCGAGTTATGTCTGGTGAAATTAGGTTAAGTTAGCTTATATCAAACTCTTTGTTTATATATATTTTAAACACTAACAATGACCATAAAATCACTTATTATCATTAACCAGTTGTCATTTGTAGTTAAAAAATGACAAATTAAAGCCTAAATTAAAACTAAAAATATTAAATTAAATAAAAAGAAAATGAAAACATAAATTGTTTTGAGTTTAAACATGTTTGAATTCAGTAATTGAAGAGTCCCAAAGTTTATAAGGGTTTGAGCATGAAAATGCTTTAATTAAGAGTGAAAAAAAATCTGGATATAGTTCTCGAGTAATGAAAAGTAAAGAACATATTCATAAATTATACAAAGATACATTTGTGGTTCGATGGACGTGGTAAAAATCATTTATACCACTAGTACATACTCTATTTACTGATTTTACTCGTTATATATCTATTTTTTCTTCTAAAATTTCATTCATCTTGTAATTTGGCCACCATCCCTTGATTTTCAATGTACATGAACTCATAAACATGCAGAGGAACAAATGGATGGTAACATTGACATAGCAAGTTGGTTTTGGTGTGGTGCAGCAAAGAGATTTGCAATCATTATTACAATTTTTAGTTTTCTTATTAACGATTGGAATTGTTTACTTTTCACAAATATTCATTTTTATTTTAATTTTTTTATAATTTAATCCATAACAATTTTCGCATTCAAGCCACAAATGTTTATATTTTTGACTAACCTTCTAAACTTTAAAAGAACTTAATCTAAAAAATCTTAGGAGCAAAAACAAACAAAATCCTTTGATAAAAGGAGGAAATAAATAAAAAAGGGTATGCCAATACTGTTACACGAAGGTAATGTGGAAAACAACACAAATAATACAATGACTTCATGCTGCACTAATTTTTACTTCCTCTTTTTTTAATGATTTTTTTTTTTTACTTCCTGTTTAATACATCAAACAACTTAATAGACATATGGACACACTGGCCAGAACGATGACATTGGTGTTTACTATTTTGGCATCCCTTACGAAGATCTACTCTGCCTTCTCTAATAATTTCTGTGATGCTTGACAGTTGCAATGAACTATTCAATGCTTGTAGCTGCTCCTTCTCGACTTATGATGTTTCTCACGATGATCAGAATAATCAGATGAATAAGAATGCTCATAATATCTACTTTTTTCACTTCTATGATATCCATCAGCACTAGAATCCTTCAATGAATAACACTGCTTTTTTCTGTTCTGTTTATCCATATCACTCTCAGGATGCTCAGAACCCTTGGCTGTATGGCAATACTTTTGTTTGATTCTTCTATTTTGATCATCCTTGTCGACATCAGAATCTTCAGACACAGCTCTGCTCTGATTTCCTTGGTAGCGATCAAAACAATAATTTCTGTCATGCATTTGAGAATCACAATGGACTGTTGATGAGTGCTTATGGCTGCTCCTCTTAACCTTGGGTTGTCTTTGATGATTAGAATCATCAGATGAATAAGAAAGTGCATCCCTGCTCTTGTTATCAGCATGATCACGGGCAGGACCAGACTTCTCATATGAATATGAATGTCTTTTTTTGCTATCTTTGCTCTTATGCTTTTGTCTATTCTTTCTACTTTGATCATCCCTCTGACTCTCAGAATCTTCAGATGAATAAGCATGCTTTCTTCTGTTATGTTTACTCCTACCATGCCTAGAACGGTCAGAACCTTTGGATGAAAAGGAACGCTCTCGTTTAGTCCTTCTTCGATCATTCCTGTAACTGTCCGAATCTTCTGATGAATGGGAACTCTTGTGTCTGCTCTTTCCATGATCTTCTTCAGAGACTGAAGTTTCTGATGAACTTGACCCAGCACAATCTCGCTTCTTTTTGTATACCTTAACCTTTTTTTTCTTAGACCTCTTCTCTCCATCATCTGATGATGCTTCACTATCTGAATTTATTTGTTGCTGCTTTTTGTGCTTGCTCTTTTTGGATTTCTTCGGTTTCTTAGAAAAGTTGGTTAATAACTCGGGGATATTATCCATACCAAGAAAACCTGAAAAATAGGCAATAATTATGGTTGCCTTGGATAAACATGCAACAGTTAAAGGCATAACTTAAAAAATTAGAGCTGCTAGTAGATACCTCCATACTCATCAAATATGTCATCCTCAGCAACTATCTGCTGGTTCGGATCATCTGGTTTGAACCCTCCTCGAGGAGGACTGATTCCTGGCCTTTGCTTGAGCTCCCATTTTAGGGGCTGCATCATTTGCCGAACAACAACATAAAACATGTCAATGTTATATTATCTTTTTAGCAAAAACAAAGTAATACACATCTTCATTGGCATCAAGACTACAATTTGAATGACACATAAAAATGCAGTTCCCAACAACAAATTGAGCACAGTAAAGAACATTGGCAGGAGGTATGACAAAATTGTCTATGGACTTAAGAAAACCAGAAGGCAATCTAAAATTGTCCAGCTAAGGTTGAATTTTCAAAATCTTCCTGAATTCACATTTTCTCCCCTTCATCTGTAACAGGTAGTTTTTCCTTCCCAAGTTCTTAACTAACTTCTTCATCCAAATATGAGCATATTCAGTTTTGATTTTTTCACTTCATAAAAGCTTTCCAGGTAAAATCTCTCTCTAAAACATTTTCATTTTCAGCTATGGCAAAAGTAAAACAAGCTAACCCAAATCCACTCTCATCAGAGATTGGGCATAACTTGTAAATGACGGGGAAAGAATCTATCAATGAAGTAATAGAAATGAATGGACTATGGATAGTGTAGTGTGATGTATATGAAGCATTATCCCTTGAATAGTATGAAAATATATAATTAGAAACAGCAGGATACCAAATTACCAAATTTAAATTCTGAATTGCTTGGTTAAATTATCACATATTCAAAAATTGGCAGCAAGTGAATTTATGCCCGAGATCTTGAACTAATTAGAGACTGGGATTGAGATTAAAGTAAGATAGGCAGAAACGGCATTTTTGCAAATGTAACAAATGTAATTCTCAACATTTGTGAACATCAGTTTGTGATCACAAGTAAGCCATCTCACCGTGACATGAGTTATATTCTTTTTATAAGCAAGTTAAGATAAGTATATCGCAATTCTGTAGCTTCAAACAGTGTAACTGACTTGGAGAAAAATGTATTAATTATTTAATAGAAGAGTGAAGAAATAAAAGAATACCTAGAACATCTATGTTCACATTAGTTAACTTGTCATCAAAAAATGAAACTAAACTCTATCGACGTACAAAGTCAAAGACTAAGTTGTAAATTTCCGAAACAATGGTTCAATTAAATGAGCAACTGACCTCAGTAGGATCTGTGTGGGCAAGGATAGTATTCAAGGGATCATCTCTTTTCAATCTGCTTTCCTCATTAGGCATTATAGCATCCTTCAAGGGACATTCACGATCACCACTTTGGTGACCATAGTTCCCACATCTTAAGCATTTTACATTACGGACTTCAATTCCAAAAGGTTTCACCCTGGCGGGAGCTCCTGTTTCCAGCCTAAAAACCATTCAGTTACTAAAAGTACAATTAAATAGGTTTACAGAAGTTCATGGGGTCTCACAGCAGCAATTAAACTTGAAAAATACATTCCCATGTCAAAATTTCCAGCCAGTTATCCAATTTGAGTCAATGATAAAGAACTTCAGTTTCTCACAGAGATCTGTTTGCTATATGCTTGCATTTAGCCCATAACAGAGACAACACAATCAAAAGTACTCTCGATGTGCTGCAAAAAATCTATGGTCGTAGACCTAGACTCTAGTACAATCAATTCTGCTTCTCACAATACCAAGCAATCCAACCAAAATTGAAAAACAGGACATCATTACATAGCTTTTGAATACCACAGCACATTCATCTCTTGACACCAAAGGCTGCCATCATTGGGAGAGTATAAGCAAGCACGTCATTTGATAGCTTTTGAATACACACAAGTCGGGCATTAATATAAACACACAAACCAAACAAAATAACACCAATCGACATACCTAGGCGCATTTTTAAGAACTTCGAATTCCTCCTCAGTCGGAAGAGGCCGCCCGAAAACATCCTTAGGCCTCGGTTTCTTCTTCTCTTCATTCACATGCGAGGAACTCTGCGGCGGCCTAGGAGACAAGCAATAAACAAACATATTGAATCACACAAGAACTGAAAACTAGTAAGAAGCAACAGATTAGTTTCATTATTGTAATTGTTGATATACAAAACAAGTGATGAAGGAGGTACATGGAAGAGGAAGGTCCATCATCAGCACTAGGCCCCTTGCTCATGTCCTCTTTTTTCTTCTCGTCGTTCATCTCAGCAGCTTTGGCACTCTCGGCGTTGTAGCCGGGAGGACGAACGTACATGAAACTAACAGCTTGCATGAGCTCCACCTACACAAAACCCTAATTTCAAATTCAAGAAACGAGGAAAGACACAGAGAGAGAGAGAGAGGATGCGATTCGGACCTTTTCCTTCTCTTTTTTGGAGATGAGAGCGGTTTGGCGAAAGAACTCTTGCTCCTGAGCGAACTGCAATTATAAGACGCAAAGAGAGAGGGATTAGAAGATGAATTGTTGTTAAGGAGGGAAGAGAGAAGAAGGAGAAGTTAAATTAAAGTACCTCGCGAGAAACCTCTTCGGTGCGGCGTTGGCGATTGGCGTGGGTCTGTTCGGCGATCCACTTGCGGCGTTGATTGGGGTAAGAAAGAGGGTGCCATGGCTTCTGGTTGAGATAGGAGTGGCTCCAGGCGGTGCCGGATTTCGTCTTGTAGTCAACCTCTCCGTTTGCGATTCGCTTGCTCAGCCTTATGCCTCCTCCTTCCTCACCCTCCATCGAGATTCTTCCAAACCTTCTCTCTCTTGCTCGACCACTGTCCTAAACAGATTAAAATCTATGTTTCAAAGTACTGTAAAATCTTTGAAATCCAAATTTTCAATCCAGAAAGGTCAATAAAATATATATATATATATATATATATATTTTTTTTTTTTTTTAAATTTAAAAGTTGGTTTTTAAGTCAATAGTTGAATATAAATTTATTGTGAAATATTGGAAAATATGAGTTTTTAATCTGGAGAATAAATATTAGTACTTTAGATGTAATTAATTGGTTTAATTAATCCACGAGTTTGTATACTTTTATCAAATTTCAATTAGGTTTCTAAACTTTATTTGTTTTAATTGGGTTTTTGAATTTTTATTTTTTTAAATGATCCATTTTATCTAATTTGTCAAATATTAATCATAAATACTTAATTAGAGATGCATATAAATAATTTTAGAATGTATTACAAACACAATTGAGTTAATTGTGAGAGATTTTTCTAGAATTTCAACTTTTATAAATATTAAGATTTTATTGAAAATTTGGTAAAAACATTGAGACTCAGAAAATAACTAAACAATAAAATAACATGTTTGTGTAATTTCCTTAAAAAAAGTTATCTATTTTCTTATTATCTTAAATGCATATTTAGTTTTTTAGGAAAATATATAAAATTTAATAATAATACACTGGATATATAATATTATTTTACATTATTATTCAATCATAATTTTTAAAATAAGATTATAAAATCAACAAATTAACTATATATAATAATTTATAATTAGATGACACTTTAAAAATATGTTTACACTATCACTAAATGGTCTTTTTGGTCAAAAATATTTATCGAGTTAGTAAAAAAATTAATAGTCAAATTATGTAAGTTCAGTGTAGAAAATTGTATATTTTCTACTAATAAAAAATTATATGTATGATTTTTAAGATACTTGAGAGGATATAACATTGGGAGGAAAAGAGGAAGGGGGGTGTTTGTGAGAGGAAAAACTTAGGACGGGGGAAAGCCGAGAAGAAGAGGAAAGAGCAAAATATTTTGAATATTTAAGAAAATGGTGGTATGAAGAGAGAAACAAAATGTAAAATAGAAAGGGCTTGACCAAATATTACCCAAAGCTCAATATGGTCCATTCCAATACAGGGCCATTAAAACGTTGTTTTAAAAATTGAATTGGTTTAACTGAGGGCTTAGTTTAATCAATAGTCAATAATATTATTAAAACTGTCAGTCATGTTATCTATTGGTTGGACTGTTTTTTGAATTTATTTATTTATTATTCAGTTTATTATTTATTCTTTTACTATTTTTTTTTTTTCAAAATCGGTGTAGTACATGGATTTCAATAATTTTTTTAACAGCTGGTTTGAAAGACTGATTAATGCATCAACAACAGGTTTCAAGTATGATTAATGCATTAAAATTCACCTCAATAAAATTTCGGCTCAAGATTAGGCTAAGATTAATCTCAATAAAAAAGCCTCAAGTGATTAGGATTAATTTATACATTTCAATTTATGAAAAATTAAGTGAAATATTTTCTAAAAAGAATAAGACGTAGGAGTATGCATTAATTTTATCTTACAAGAGAAATTTTATTTATTTTATTTTCTTCTCAAATAAAAATTTACGGAAAGTTTTATTCATAATGTCTTTGATCTGGCTAATAGAAAACTTGAATTTCTCGGCATGCAATGACTTTTTTTTTTTTTTGTTTTAATGCAAAAACTGCACGC
The DNA here is from genome assembly GCA_007407185.1 of Glycine tomentella. Classification (NCBI taxonomy): domain Eukaryota; kingdom Viridiplantae; phylum Streptophyta; class Magnoliopsida; order Fabales; family Fabaceae; genus Glycine; species Glycine tomentella. Next base: position 275,481 of record PYAF01002146.1, on the reverse strand, counting down.
ATTAACTTTTCTTGAGTATGATGAATGCAATTTTAAGATGAGATGCTATAAGAGTAGGAAAAACATTTTCTAGATTATTTGACAACCTTGTCGGTAAAAAAGATTATTTACTGTGAATACTACTACTACATTAGTTGACTAGTTTTCTTATTGTGAGTAACTAACATGACAATTAATAAGTCAACCAAAAGACCACTTAGATTTGTCTGCATATAATTGATTTTTGTCGAGGATGGTGAATAATGCTTTTAGCCTTTAGGGAGTGACAGTTGAAACCTTGTTGTATTTATGTTATCCATTTAGAGGAAAACAAACAGAAACATGTAGTCTGTTATTCCTCATTTTATTCTTAATTAGGCTGAGTTTTCCATATATACCCTTGGTTAAGGTGTTGCACTTTTTTGGAGCCTAAATGTCCTATGCCTTTGTTCAGTTTGCCTTCAGTGTAATTTCTGGTAATTTTTTCTATAGAAAAAGATTCGAATTCAATGTATATAGACCTTTTACTTTATATGTGAATATGTTACAAGTGCATGCATATTTATGCGTGCTAAAACTAAGCTTTATGCATGACATATTTCATATATTATACCCAAACAACTCTTTAGCACAAACGTCAATTTCTTTAACTTTCGGTATTGTTTTTGGATATGTGCAATTTGCTGCAAACATAAGTAGAATCACTCAATTGACTTCAATCTCAAGATGAAGCCCTTCTGAGGTCCCACTCACTTGTAAATGTTTGAATTGAATTGTTGCTCATTGGTTTGCAGCAATTTGTAAAGATTGCAGACTCTGGTGGCATCTGGTTCCTAAGCTAACTACCGAATCTTTGTTGGTTACGTTTGACCAATTTCTTGTTTAGTATCATGATTAACTGAATGCTAGATTGCTACTCAACATCTCTTGATGATATCATGATTCTTCCGTGGATAAAAGTTACATTCCTTAATTTTGTTTATTCTTTGTAGTTGTAATTTCTTGAAACTTTCGGTTATGGTAACCAACACTATGGATATGTGCAATGTCCTGTAACCATAGATAGCATCGCTCATTTTGACTTCACTGTCTCAGAATGAAGCCTTTCTGAGGTCCCACTCACACGTAAAACTTTGAATTGGATGGCCTCTTATTGGATTTCAGCAACTTGGAAACATTGCTTAACTTGGTGGTGCCTGGTACCTATGCCAAATTTGGAATCTTATTTGATTTTTGACCGATTTCTTGTTTAGTATCGTGATTAACTGAATGCAAGTTAAACAACATCTCTTGACGATATCATGATTCTTCCGTGGATAAGTTACATTCTGCAATTTTGTTTATTCTTGGTAGGTAACTAGTTAGTAATGCTGGAAAATAAACAGCATATTCTTCATCCATGACTACTTTTTAATTTTTGTATGCTGAGCTGAGGTCAGTGACATTGTACAGCATCTCTTGGACCTCATCTTCCAGGAAGTGTAAAATTCTTTTGGTTGTTCTGAATTTGTAACTTGGGGTTTGTACAATATTTAAACAGAGTATGTGGATTATGCTTATGTTCAAAATAATGGGTTGTTTTAAAGCACATGTTCTAACCCTGTAATTTATAAATGTACTGATTTTACTTTGATGTGCTGCACAAGGGCATGCTTTTAGACAAAATAGGAAAAGCAAATATAGAATGATTCTCAGAAGTACCTACAAATAGGTACACAATAATGGAGATGAAAAGGTAATTTTGGCGTAGCATCTAACTAACAACGAGATTTACCTAGGAATAGAACTTCCATTATATTCTCATGTGCCTATCTTTTTGGAGTTAGTGTGGGAGAAGGGAGAATTCTTGCATCTGTTCAATCACAGGTGCTTGACAATTACACATAATGCCTGCATTAAGGGGTTTGGTTGGTGATCAGAAAATGCCTAGGCATGATTGGAACCTTTCACTTCTGTTGCTTGAGTTGGGTGGAGGCCAAATTGGACCACAAAGTTATCAGATTTTACTGTTGCTTTGCTATTTCTATTGCTAGGCTTCTATTAATATATAGTTTTTGGGTCGTGGATGGCAAGTAATAATGAATCCTTTTTGCTTCTGGACGTAAGCATAGTGATAACATTTTCTATGCTGCAAAATATTCACTTTCTTAACTTTGTTGATTTATTAAACCATCATGGAAAGCCTGACTTTGATTACTTAAGTTATAATCATGTGTGCAGTACCTTTTTGTTGTTTATGACTAAATACCTAACACTTGATGAAAATGAGAACGTGAAGGGTGAAAAAACAATTATGTTCTATGTTTGAAAGGACGGTCTTAACATACTTTTATCTAATAATCATTCTGAACTGCTTCTCCATTTCTCACACAGATAAACTTTATAATACATTTTTTACTTTCCTTCTTCAAATTTAACTACTAATTGAGTGACAAGACGATTGAGAGATCATCTACCCTACAATCTACCGGTTTTAGTTGTTACTGTTTTAAGCAGAATTGTAAACAGTCCTTTTCAATGTCCAACTTCAAAGTGATTAGGGTGCATGATGCACTATGCTAAAGTAGACTGTGACACGGATTTTTTAAGCGTCACTTCTTATTTACTTGAAGTACCAACCTGATTTTAATGGTCTTCTTGGTACTCACTAGTCACAACACATTGCCATCCGTCCACTTTCAATTATTTTAACAAGCTGATTTTGATGTGCATTAACTAGGCTTAATCTTCATTATCATTTGGTTTTCAATTATGCCATCATTTATACATCATTGGATTATGAATATCGCTTGGTTAGTTGGTTGGTTGGATCAATTTTTAATGGTATGCTAATTCTTCTTAGCATTCTAAAGCACCATACTTTTACAGTGAAAAATTCAACAAAAGCTCTGATAATTTCCACTCAATTAGAAAAAAGAGTAAACAGTGTAAGCACTATTTTAAAGGGTTTACATTATCATCTAATTACAAACTATCATGTATGAAAAATGTGATGACTTTTACAATAACTACCTCTAAAGTCATATCAACAATGATTTGATCGACTGTAATTTTTTTTGTACACTGTCACTATATAGAAATTAAATTCAAATTATTTAGGGAGAAATAAAACAACAAACTTGTGCTTTCAAAAGCCTGAAAATGATCCTCAACTGTGTTTGAGGGATAAAAAATGTTTCTGAGCATTCAGCCTTAAACGTCCAGTCACTATCTTTGACCTTTTATGCTGATTAGAATGCAAAAATTTATTTTTCTTGCTTCTTAACATGTAGCATAAGCATATATCCCTTGAGTTCAGGCAGTTGAATTTTTGTTGAAGTAGAAACATAGAGTTAGTATTCTCTAAATCTATTAAAAATAAGTCTTGTACATCCAACTCAGTCAGGGAGAGTTGAAAGTTTCATTACATGAGTTCCATCATAAGTCTACTATTCTAGCATTATTCCTCAGTTGACTTGTGCAAAAACTCTTCAAGTTCTCGTGCTGTGTATGGGAGCTCCGCCATAATTTTGATCTACCTAACTCTATGCAGTGCTAAATAAGCAACTAGTCGATAACCCACTAACATCATGGCCATAATGCACACATCAGCCCACAAATGATTCAAGCCAATTGATTTGATAGGAGGAAAGTCTGCAACTTTGCACAGCTCCCCCTTTGAGCATTCATAATAGTCATTTTCATTGTACTGGACACCTAAAAGCAGCTTGTAACAGTAGTAGCTATAACTCAAGTACTTGAGCCACACTATGAATGGAGGAATCTGTTGTATATAGTACCCTCCAGCAATGAGAAACACAAGGGTCGTCACAGAAGCTAGAGTAGTTGCCTGTTTAACCTCCATCAAAATAGCACCAAATGCTAAGCCAAGGCTTTGAGAGACAACAACACTGTAAAGAACCACAAGAAGTGAAAGGATAAAAGTCACAGGATCAGGTTTAAGCCCTCCCATCCAATAGATTATGAAGACAAATGCAGTTGGTAGTGCAAGCTCCAGAGGCAAGTCTCCTATTGTTCTAGCCAGAAAGTAGGAAGAAAGGCGGTACATTCCCGAAGACCGTTCCTTGATCAGCATTCTCCTCTCTTGAGGGAATGTGAAAACTGCATTGTAGAGAGGGTAGAATCCCCAGAATACAGAAAAGAAAAAGAGCAAGGCAACCTGCATTACACATACAGTTCAACCCCATATTAGTCCCTCTTGAGGGGTATAGTTTACAAAAAAATGTAGCCAAGTAATATTAGTCATAGTTTGACTTCTTGGAGTTCAGGAAACACAGGGCTTGAAAACGGTGTGATGTTGACATGAATATGAAAAGGAATTCAGTCAAATTAAAGGCCTAATCATATATGTTACCAGAACTTTTTTTTAGTTTATGTTATTAATTAGCTGTCAATATCATCAGCTAGAAAAGATAAACTTGAAGCAATTCTTACTTACCCGATCATCAATGTGTGACTCTGGAGTATGCCACCACAATAGTCCACCAAGAAAAGCGACACTTACAACTTGGAATATTCTCAGCCTGTTGAAGGCTTCATACCTTCGCTCCCTCACTCCCCTTTGTAATAGTACTTTGAACTGATGCCACCAACTCGTGCACCATTGTTCTGGCTTTATCGAATTTCCTGCATCAATTCATCAGTAAAGACATTTCAGGCTACTAAGACTAATAATAGAGATAAACTTTTTTCTCGTGATGGTTTTTCCCTCTAAAAAAAAAAAAAAAGAATAGAGGACCTACTTGCACAAGCATCTTTTGTGATATTGTAGTTGTTAGCTTCCAGGCTGCAAACCTCAGCTTTCAGCCTTGTAGCTATATTCTTCTCATAAGCAGAGATGAGAGATTCTCTAACCTGCTTTCTCTCCTGTTCCAGTCCCTCACTTTGTTCAGTTGCATGCTTGGAGTCCGGGGCAATCCCTGCAATGCATCATGACATTGTTAGTATTGTTTTCTTCAAAATAATACCGAATCTGAGACTTTGATTATGCATATATCAAATACGTACAATATGAGTTTTGAAACTGGTATCAATTCATTTTAAGTTAAAGAAAAATTTAGAGCTCTAACAAGATCATATATTTCAATCTCAAGCAAACAATTAGTATTTTTTTAAGAAAAAAAAAAGTGGAGCCAATTAAGCAATGATAAAAAGAAAAAGTATGTGCCCAGATTCCACTTTTGAAATCCATTGGTTTTATAGTTATTAACTATAACTGGTAAAAAAGAGAGAGAAGGAAACAAATGATTATTGTCCATTACCGTTGGCAAGATCAAGCAAGAGATCAGCTGGATTGACAGTCACACATGTGGAAAAGCCAACAGATGAGAAATAGTCCAAGGCAGTTGAAGCAGGACCATAATAGATGGGGCAGCCTTCAGAGAGCAACACCACCTTATCAAACATGTAGTAGAGCCTACTTGAGGGTTGGTGAATAGTTGTGACAACGGTTCTACCGCCGCTAGCTAGGCGTTTGATTGTGTTAAGGATCCTTTGTGCTGTGGTGGAATCCAAGCCTGAAGTAGGCTCATCCAGCAGCAAGAGGCTTGGGTTGATGAGCATTTCTTGGCCTATGCTCACTCTCTTTTTCTCTCCACCGGATATTCCTCTAAAAAGTGGTCCTCCTATCATGCTGCTCCTGCAACGAGTCAGTCCTAGCTCAGTGATCACTCTCTCAACATGCTGAACTTTTTCGTCTCGTGTCAAGGTGTTTGGAAGCCTTAGGAGTGCAGTGAACACTAGAGTTTCGGTGACGGTTAGGTGAGGGTATAGCACATCATCCTGAGCCACAAAACCTGTTCTTCTCTTCATGGCACCGGAGAAAGGTTGGCCATTGTAAGTGATCTTACCGGATAGTTTGCCATTGAGCCGGCCTCCGAGTGCTGTGAGAAGTGTGGTTTTGCCACTGCCTGATGGCCCCAACATAGCTAGTATTTCTCCTGGACACACCACACCAGTGATTCCATTCAGTATGGTCTTCTCCTTGCAAGTCCATGTACTTCCCCAGCACCCTCCTTTCTGCTCTAGTTTAATTTTGTAAACCAACTCCTCAAACTGCAATCCAAAACACAACATATATGCTAAGAGATTTGTAACTAAATATATCTCATGAATGAATGCAGATGCTGCTACATGGAATCAATGCAAGTGTAGGATATGAGTATTATTGAAGCTCTTGTTATTTGAATGGGGAATTACCTTCAGAGTTATGGGGTACATAATGAGTTTTGGGAAAGGTTGTTGTTGTTGTTCATTGTTTTGCATGGGATAGGAAAGGACAGTTGAGTTATGCGGCTCAGTCATCTCTGGGGGTCCTTCCACAGAGTGATGACTATTGCAGAATTCTGGTTTTGGTGCTATGCAGTTCTGTGGCATGGCTAAAGAAATGAAGGATTTTCAGTCTTTTGGTGAAAATAGTTGGGGGGGGGGGGGGGGGGAGGGGAGTGATGAGGATTGAGAGAGAAGTTAAGATGTTCCTTTTAACTTAATGTTCCAATGAGTAGCTAGGAGCAGCACATGAATATATAACAAGGACTAGGATGCGCACTGTGTGCCAAAGCCGTATATAGGCCACCCTTGGATGGTGGAATCCCACCTTTTTATCTCAAATTATTCTATCACGACCAAGCTCACCAAAAAAACTTAGAAATTGTGAACCGTTGCTTAAGATCACTTCTTGATTACTTTTTTCTATTTTTAACACAATTTTTTATTAACGGTTTACCTTTATTAATATCATCACTGTTCTCTCATTATATATACCCTTACTGAAATTGGCAGAGGTAGAAACAAAATTTATATTAATAGTAGCTAGTTGATCCAAGGAGCAATACATGCTGACGAAAAAAACAATAATTCAAAGAGGCAAAACCAGCCTCCACTTCTTCCATAAGTTCAAATATTTTTTTTTCATCTTGGAATTTTTCATCAATATTTTACTCTAGGCCATGAGGGCGAGCCCTGACACAGCGGTAACATTGTGTTTTAGTGACTTGTTGGTCATGAGTTTGAATCCGGAAAGAGTGGTACGTAGTTGTTTTTTTTTTTTTTTACTCTAGGCCATGAAGTGGTGCCGGTCAAAATTCAAGCCACAATCACAGAAGCAAGAAAATAAAAACAGAAATCCGGCCACACAAACATAAAAGTGAATACAGATTTGCTTCACCACGTTTTGGCTTTCTAGTGATACTAGATGAACTTTTGTTATCGTATTTTATGCAATAGAGTCATCCTCGTGATATTTGTATGTCTGGGCATGTTGCTGCAAAACAAAAAAATAAAATGCTAGTACTGCCTCTTGTGACAATGATAGTATTTCGTTTCACATCTATGTACTAGTTCATGATTTTTGAAACAAGTGGGTAATGCTTTGTGATATTAACCTTGAGATTTTTAGCTATCTGTTGGATATGCTTTGGTTTATTTTACTCTACCGTTCTTTAATTTTCCTTTTCAAGATGATTGCACTGTGCATACTATGTTGTGAAAATGAAAAGCATTACTGCTACTATAGAGTGACCATGATGGCTCTCTTCCACCATTTCAGCTAGGGACAAAATTTCATCCAAACAAATTCAATCGAACAAGCAGTAAACCATGGTGAATAGTCCTTTATCATATGCTGCAGTTTTTTTAATCTTCTTAGTTCTAACATCTATGGCAATCCCCTTCCTTTTTCTTTGGAAATTCTGGAAGCTGCCATATCCTCTTCTCAACAAACTAATTTACAAACTTAACATATTGTTATATGAGCATGATCCAAGTCTTAAAGATTTATTAAAACTTGAGTTTAAACAAGTTTTGGAAGTAAATCCAAACCCATATCTGATGTCTTTCAAGGAAAAAAGTGTTTTGGTTAAGCCTCTTCGTACCAGTAATATGCTAAATCTTTCTGGAATCCGATTACTGATATGTCCTCTTAAGGTGAAAAGTGAGAACCATTTATAAAGGCTACAAATGATCTCTGAAATTTCCATTGATTTCCCTCATACTTGTCTTACATACGAAAAACAAGAACCTAATTAACTAACTACATTACGTTTGATGACATTTCTCTGCATGCATTTTTATTTCTTGTTCAGTTATTTCATACCCTTTAAATTAAAAGATTTCGATCTAAGGAAGAACTCAAACTCATAAGCACAAGAGACAGTACATTATTACCACCTATTGAAGTGAAGAGAGAAGAAATATCTTTATATAAGGATCCTGACATCTGTGGTTGGTCTATCATTTTTCTCAACCGCTTACAAATAATCATGGAATTTAACATCTTTTTAAAATATGAATGGATGAGAAATTTGGTTGTTTTCATTCGAAAAAAAAAATTATTTACGTTGTTATTATCATTTAGTACGTTTTGAGGACAACGACATGATTTTGTCTCCCCCATGTGCTGCTTGGTGTTAGTTATGGTCAAGCAGTGAGTAAAAGAACCCTCCAAAATGCAACCAAAAGTGCGTTATATTCTCTTCTCTCTTTACTATGCATGTGATAGCCATCCATCGGAGAAAGAAGAAAATCAGACATACAATTTCAAAACTTTTAATTCCTCATTCCCATGACAACTTTGCCTTGCAAGTTTCGTTGAACACTTGTCATGTGTGTGTGATGTAATAGAAGTTGATGATAAAGTTTGATGCCTCACAGTGAAAACTTTACATTCCTCGAAGTAGAAGAAGCAAGAATAAATTCAAAAGAATGAAGAACAGGAAAAGTGTACGTGAGGATTTTACCAAGAGACAATGTTGGTCATTAAACTTGTCTATACTTTTTTTTTTATGGTAGTAAATGTAAAGGTGAAACTAATGGTACATTAATTTGTAAAGCTAAGTGATTCTTATATTCCCTACAGAAACATGGTATTGATTTTATATAGCACTGTTATTTTCAACATTCGTATCACCGAAATTCGATATGACTATTTTTATTATATCATTCCCTGTTATCATATCACTCGTGTTTCTTGAGTTAAAAGCCAAAGAGATTTGGAAGTGAGAGAGGTGCTAATTAATAAGCAAAGTGTTTTACTATTCACCCCCCTTTCCTCTTTTAATCTAATTGTTTCTATTTAATCTGAATAAGAGAGGAATGATTAAAGGTAGAACCCATCAATCAGATTCCAATTTCTGTCCATAAAAATAGAGTATTTTTTTTCTTTTGGGAGAGCACTGAGATAAATGGTATCCATAATGGGTCCGGTGGGAGGGTACCTTTTCAGTGTGGAAGACTTGGAGCATTTGCTTCTTGACACTAAGTGCGCATATGAATTTTCTGTCATCAACTTGTATATTAATTTATTATGTATATAGAGGCATAATTAAGGCCGTTTTCCCTCCTTTCTTCCCACTAGGACTCTTTTCTTTTTCACATATTCCCATTCATTCCCTCTCACTTTCATATTTATATCTCATAACTACTGGATTCTCTTGTTTATTTCTAAGGGTATATCTGCCATTAACATAAACCACACAAGCCATCAATTTGAACCTTCTTGAACCCAAATTTTAAGAATCATAAATAATGTGGAATATTTATGAATTTCCATATGGAATGTCCTCCTTTTACATCAAGGGACTAGAGGGATTATATTATTAGTGATAAGATTCATAAGATGAGTGTCTAGTATTAGTACCTTTGTCTGGAAGGGGGAAAGAGAACTGCGTTTTATTAAATTGCAAGTCCATTCTAATGTAAGATATTCTATTACTATCTTGTTTTATAATGGATATAAATTAGTTCACTACTGTGTCATATGACTGCTTATTCCATAACTTTGATTAAGACTACCGCTGGGGACTGATATCCATGGAACACTCTCATGTATACATATATTTTCCTCAGATTTTTATGGGGAACAGAAATCAAATTTCAGAAAACCATCATAACATATTTGACCTTATAATTTTCTGTTTTAATTTGTAAACAAAATGCATAATATACAGGGAAATTACTGTGTAGCATGCCTCACATTTCAATGTCGGAGAAGATTCCATGATAGACAGGAAAGGAGTTGAAATGTTCGCATAATAACTTTATAATGTTTGTATTATGTTATTTTTCGTCATGAATGCTCTTCTAAGACGAGAGAAGTGCATGCATTAAACATGATGATTCACACTAACTCAATGGTCCATAATGTAGTCTATGCAAAATGAATTCCGTAGACAGATAATAAATCACATAGGATATGGAAAGTTTAGACTGATTAGAATTAAAAAAGGTTTAATACACACCTTGTACATATCTTAATTTTTAATGGTTATTATTTAAATTTCAGAGTTTTGTTAACAATCGTTAAGTTCAATAAACTTTTTTTTGACATATTGTTAAGTTCAATGAATTAATTAGCAGACACAGATACACCAATATAATGCGTAAATTATGGTAAGTGTTAAAGTTCATTCCCCTTCTTACCATTGCGCTGATTTTATTTTTTTAATATTTTTAAATTAGAAGGACTAAGAATATAATAATCCCTAAATACCAAAAATAAGTACGGTACAATAAGGACTAAATACACCAATTTTAGTTTGTTAATTTGTTTCATCACAAATCTTTTATTCCATTTATGTTATGCTCTGTTTGGGAATATTGAAAAGTTTTACATTGTTTGTCTCAACTATTGGGGGTGTAATTATATACTTCTTGAGGAATTTTACTTAATATCAAATGATGAAATCTAACATTAAACCAAAGCCTATTTAATCTATGTTAGGTCACTTGTAGTAGATGTTTAGTTTTTTTATACCTAGGATATTCTTCTGTTGAAAGTAAATGTCACATATGACTATGGTTAAAATATTCCTTGTAACACTATGCAATCATATATCTCCTTTTTAATATGATATTTATGGCTTATGGAGGAGATCTTCATCGTTTTTGTAGTTCGTGTATCGCTTGGTCTGATAGGTATATGAGGAGAGGGTGCTGGAAAACCTCACATCACATCAACCTTAATTATTGAGGTGTGATTTATGTATATTTATTAGGAAACTTAGTTTAATGATGATAAGTGTTATATTGCACTATAGTTGTAGTTAATTTACAGAGTGATTTGTGTGACTTCGAGTATTATAGGACTAGGATTTATAAGGATTTTGATATTTTATTTTAGTTTGTGGTTGTATAAATATTTGTGATAGTAATTTGTGATAATTTTTTCATGTAGGTAATGATTTCTCATATCTCCTTTCTTTGTTATGATTTCATGAACATTTTGAAGGGTTAAAGTGGAGATTTGAAGGAGATTTAGAGAGCATTAGCATACCTAATTTGAATATGAAGCATGCTAGAAGAAAAACAATGAAAAATGCATTCTGTTATGCATGGTAGTGTTACAACACTCGTTAGAAAGTGTAGGCACACTCAAACCTAAGAAGAAGTTAATTGACATTTCAACTAGTCGCATGTCAGCACACTTGACTCTCATTATTATCACATGCAGCATCTAGAAATAACATTTTTAGTATTTCTATCACACGGCAATGTCTAAGTGAAGTGCGACTGCATTAACAACGATGAGTAAGCCTAAAAATAGATGAGTTAAATTAAAATATTTTCAACAACTTTTCCTGCTTTTTTTTTTCTTTTTTCTCTTACGACACCATGACATGGAACTTTTTGATAAAAATCAACTTGTAATATTATTCTAATAGATATTTTTCTTATCTCCTATCATTTTTTTTTCTATTTCCTTCTATATATTATGTGTAATTAGCTTTTATGGGATGATGAATCTCAATTTGACTTTCTTGTAATTTGGATTTTATATATTGCATTTTAATTATAGTTTATGCATTTCAATTAAGTGCAACCATGGATTAATGTTAGATTCACTTGGAAATTTGTTATATGGATTAGATTGAAGGTATTCATCATAGTTGTTATCTTAGGGATATGAAATAATGATTACGAGATGCTATAAGTTCCTTAATGTAATACTTGTTTCAATTAGGAAACAAGAGTAAATAGACATCTTAATTTAGTTATTAGAAAAAAGCTAGCTACCAAGGTGTTGAAGTTAACATAATCTAGTGCATTTGATATTAATTTAAGGTTAAAATTTGAGTGGACAGGGGATTTGATTTCTTGAAGTGAGGATTGAGAATATTCTATCCTAGCTAATTAACTCTAGATTTTTATTACTATTTCATTTTACTTTTGTTCTATTTTGTGATATGTTCTTCGAACATTGTTTTAAGGCTAAGTCCAAATAGTGATAACTTTGTGAATTGATAGTTGAATAATAGTTGTGAAATTTGGTCCAATCATTGATTCGATTGAGGTAGTGGGTTAATGAATTAGTGGTTCAATCGATGGGTCAGTAATTGGTCCAGTTTGATCCGGTATATATTAAAATTTTAGAATTATATATGTATCTATTATATATAAGTATATAACTAATATCATTTGAGTAAGAAAAATATATCGATATTCCAAAATTCAAATTTTTATAAATAATTTTTTTTTAAAAAAAAATTGGAAATCCGGCTTGGTTGGATCGATCCAACCAGAAATCCGGCAGGTTTGACCGAATCAGTTACATTTCCGATCCAAACATGTAACCGATCCAGTTTGGTTACCGGATCCTGGTCTAATAGACTAATCCAGAGCGATTTTTATAACAATTAGAGTTGAATACAATTTTCATGAGAATAATATTTATACTTACATTTTATTACTTAATATTCTTTGTTAAATTATTAGTTTATATGATTCAATACATTTGCTAATTTTCCCCATCGAATGTTAATCGATTTTATATATTTGTCCTCCTTTAGAAATTTTCATCATGTTTTAGTAGTTATAAAAAATTGTAATTATATATTAAAAGTTTATATTAATGCATTTATACTTTAAATACTTTTAATACTGTATCCTACCATATCCATAGGATACCATTCCTATATGCATGCAACATATCTTTCTATACAAAAAAGAGGAAATTTAAGCATCATATCGTTGAAAGAATCCTACCGCCCCAAAGGCAGCAGTATAAAAAAAATGAAAGATTAAGATAAATCTCTTGTACTCTTCTTCATTTTCTTTAGGATGCCATAATATTGTTTCAAACTTTATTTTTCTTACACCAAAACCTAACGTTTTTTATTTTTATGTTCCACGTCTCCGTATCATATGTAGCTTTATTCAATGCATCTAGAAGTCTTGTGATTCCGTAATGCCAAAGCTTGCAATATCAATTACCTACACCGGCTAGATGTCTTGATTCAGAACAATTAGTTAATTTAAGTGGCATATATTTTATTTCTCTTAATATTAAGATATTGAGTTTAAAATTTGTATATATAAAAAAAATGCACATTAAAGGTGAAATTTTCACCATATTATATATGTTCGTGACCCGAATAAAGTTTTTTCTTTCTTTTTCAAATGAAGTTGTTGTTTGTTTGTTTGTTTCTCATAAACATGTGATTTTTAAAAATACTACTCCAACACTAAGACAAAGTGATTTAGGGTGCATTTAATTGTTTTTTATTTATAAATTTTTTAAATGATCTTTTAAGACAATTTTTATTTTTTAAAATCTAATTTCTAGGAAATAGAAATGAAAAAATATAACTTGAAAGCGTAAGAAAAACATAAATGATAGAAAATCTTAAATAGAAAACTAAAACAATTTAGAGATTCCTTAGCTTTTTTTATTTTGTTCTAAAACTAAAAAAGTGATATTAATTTCAATAATAGTTTTGAAAAAATTACTCTTATCAAATAAGTTTTTATTTTTATTTTTAAATATTATTTTTAAAAAAAAGAAAATAAACGTGCCATCATTTTTTTTAATTTCTTTTCCCTTCTCCCCAAATACATTTTGAGTGTTAATTAGAACTAGGCTATTGAAGTAGTCGATTGAAGAAAAGCGAAGTAGTCTTTTACTATTTTAAAAATCAGATATCTAAAAAATCTTTGATAAAATTATTTAAAATCTTTAAAAGTGATATACCAATAACATTATAAATAGACCGAGAAAAGGGATTAATCTTACATATAAAATGACATATATACTTTTACACCATCAATAATTTTATATCGCATTAAAAGAATTATATTAAAATAAAAGTATCTTACATTAAGGTAACATACTTTTACACAATTAATAATTTTATGTATAAAATGTTAATTTTTTTAACCATTTAATATGAATTATCTAGATTATTTATATCAAATCTTGTAAAATTGAAAAAAAAAACAAAATAATTAAAGGCTTTTATTTTATATATTTTTTAAAAATATATTA
>PYAF01002146.1:222245-256698 GCA_007407185.1 Glycine tomentella | reverse complement strand
ATTTTCTTGTTCCAAATCTGAATCAAATCTTCTTAATTAAGGAAACTAAATATATTTATAGAATCCTTTAATTAAGGCAACTAATCCTAATATAGTACCAAATCTGAAAATATATAATTTAAATAAGGAAACAGCATCCTCACGCGACCCGCGCGCGATATCACGCGAGTCGCGTGGCTTGGCAGAATAGACTGGCGCGACACGCGTGACACTCCAGAACTTGCTTCTTTTATTATTTATTCTCCTCTTTTGACCTGAAATTGCACAATTGGTATTGAAATTAGATTTAAACAATAAAATACTAAACTCAACTAATTCTAAGCTATTTACCTAAGTATTTAATCAAATTTTAACCTAAAACTATTTTAAAACTAAGATGTGTTTGCAACACATCACCCACCCACCCCCTCCACCCATTGAGATTCTTCTTTCTTCTTTTCTCTCTCCCCCTCCTCTGCCCCCTCTCTCCTCTCTTCCCTTGCCACCTCCTCCGCCCTCTTTCTTTTCTCTTTCCCCCTACCCCCACCTCTTCCGCCCTTCTCTTCTTCGCCTCCCACCTCCTCCTTCGCCCCATCTCTTATTTCTTTCCCCCATCCCCACCTTTTCCCTCCTCTCTTAGTTGCAACCATTAGAGACGCAGATCTGTCCACCATGATTGTCGTCGGTCACTGTCGACCTAGCCTCCATCCCTCTTTTGTAATTATTTTTTTTTATCATATATTTAAAATTATATTGTTATGTTATTGTACTAGATTGTGGTCTGTTGTTGGTGTTATCTATTCTTCTTCGTTTCTTCTTCTTTTTCTTCTTTCCCGCATGAGTAACCAATAGGACTGAGGAGAAAGACACAAAAAACAATTTTTTTTTTAAGAAAGTGCAAATCTTCAAGATTCTTCTACAAGAACCAAACCTTCAACATGAAGATCTTGAGGGGGTCTCCAATAGTTGAATCTTGGAAGAACATATCTTCAACTTAAGATTCCTCTCCGAGATCTTCTATTGGAGATGCCCTTAGGAAGTTGACACGTGGCACCCACTCCCACTTTGTAGTGGAGCAAAGTTGATTACGTTTCGACACTCTCATGCGCATATGCTCCACAAATCATTTGGTGGCGCGTGGGATCCACTCTTGTCTCCACTCATTTCGTTATTATCATTTTATTTTATCTTAGTCCCATAAACACTTAGTTTTTTATATCCTGAAAATTTAGGGAGAGAGAATGACACCCCATTCTAAAGAAAAGAAAGTCTCTGAACTCAAAAAAAATGTTTATAAAGATACTTATATTTATCTTTTTTTAAGAGAACAAGTGAGAGTTCGAACTCACAATGTGTTAGATGTGAGATTCTGTTTTGTTCCACTCGACCTTGGGATTACACTATGTTATTTTAGTTTTTTTATTGATAAAACATGATATACAATTAATTAATTTATTGATCTCAATGATAATATTGTTAAATAGATTGAAGATGGTAATCAACGTGATTCTCAAATTTTAAACGAGATAAGAGTTATCGTTTGAGTAAGAGAGAAAGAAAAACAAACTCAAGCGAAATTAAAAACCTACAAGTGGATTCTTACGAGACAAAACCTATGACTACATAAAAGAGGAAAAAGAAAACAAACTATGACTATTTATGAGCATAGAAAGACGACATAGGAAATGGTAGGATTTCTAAAAAAAATTTTGGTCATCGCTAGGTCATATTTGATGTAATTGAGATTAAATACTTTCCAAGCACTTCTATGACGTTTTTAAATTAGGCCTATATATATGCCTAGTGAGATTTGTACACTATAAATAAATAATAATTGACTAAATGACATGCCATTAGATCTTTAGTTTACACAGGTCACTTGATTGATAATAAGTAACTGTTATTTTCTCTATAATAATTTAATATGTCACTTGATTAATAATATAATATTAATAATATTTTCCTCTTTTTAAAAAAGAAGTTTAAATTACATTATTATTTTTTCTTTAATTTTAAAAATTACACTTCCTTTTTATAATGAATGTTTATTTCACCTTAATCTATTGATTTAATGTAAACATGTTTGTCATAAAAAAACCGTAAACATGTTATTTTTTTTTAAAAAAAATCTCTTTCAAATTGAATAGTTGACAAAACATGCTTATTGTTTCCCTTATTTTTTCATACTTTGTAATGAGAGTCTTTTAGCTATACCAAAAAATAGAGAGACAAGAAAAGATATTCATGGTATAAAGGTGTGTAAAGGGACTTCTCTCTCTCACATTTTATTTGTTGATTATTATTTTATTTTTTCCAGGGCAAATGATGAAGAAATAAAAATTCTTAAAGACTCCCTTGATGCTTATGGAAAAACTTTTGGTCAGCTCATCAATTACTAGAAGTTAGAATTTTTCTTCAGCTTAGTATTCAACAAGAAGGAGCAACATCTCTCATCTTTTTTAAGGGTCACTGAGAGCATTAACACTAGTAAATACCTCGGACTATTTTCTATCATTGGTAAGAAGAAGAAATCAATTTTTGGGTTCATCAAAGAGAGACTTTGGAAGAGAATCAATCAATGGACAAACAAGAATCTCTCCAAAGGGGTAAATAAATTATTTTTAAGTCTTCAAAGTATTCCTTCATATTGCATGTCTTTTTGCTTCATTCACTTTAGAAGACGAGCCGCAAAAAATGATGAATTCCTTTTGGCGGGACTCCAAAAAAAGAACCAAGGAAAGGAATGAACAACTAAATTGAGAGAAAATGACCATGCATAAGGAATTTGGAGGAATGGGTTTCAGGCACTTGCATGTTTTTAACCTTGCCATGCTAGGGAAGTAACATTGGAAATTAATGACCAACCAAGATACTATAATAATAGAAGTGTTCAAAGCTAAATATTTTCCAATAGGGAATTTCTTGGATGCCAACTTGGGCAATACTCCAAGCTTTATACATAGTATCCATGCATCACGGGTAGTGGTAAGACAAGGCTTGCAATGGAAAATTGGGGATGAATATTCTATTAATGTTTGGTTCAACCTTGTCTCTTAGATGAAGGTACCCCATATGTCTCTTTTATTCCTAATTCATTGAATTATGATTTGAATGTTGGAGATTTCATTGACCATGAGCAGAAAACCTAGAAAAAGAACCTTGTAGAAGCAAATTTTGTCCAACCTGCTATGCATAAAATATTAGTCATTCTTCTCTTAAACACACAAGAAATGGATGGCCTTATTTGGAAGTTTACCCAAACAGGAGCTTACATAATCTGTAGTGCATACCATGCTATCATGGAGACAGTTTTAGACAACAATCATCTAAAAGTTGAAGGAAATTGGTCACTGATTTAGAAGCTAAACTATTAGTCAAACATTAAACACTTCCTTTGGTGTCTTCTTCGAAGTTGTCCCCTAGTAAGACTAAACATGCGAAATTGACATATTAATTGTTCCATTGAATGCATTTTTTGCGAGCAAAATTTGGAAAATGATTGGCATTTGTTCATTGCTTGTGACCAAGCAAAGCATTTTTGGCTAGCCTCTAGTCTATGGCACATCATTGAAACCCGATGGAATAATGCAGATTCTTTCACATAGTTTATCTTTAATATTTTTAATAGTTGTTTCACCCTTGATCATGCTCTTCACTGGATGATCACTTTAAAGTAATTAACAATTCAAAATTGCAAGTTTGTCACGTCAAAAGAAAGTAACAATTCCAAATTGTTAATTTGTTACATAAAAACAAAGTAGCAATTTGAAATTATTAGTTTTTCACTTCAGTGTTTAGCAATTTAAAATTAGTGGTTCGTTGATACCACAACCCGCAACTGTTAGTTCATGTGCATGCAGTTTGAGTCTGCCATAAAAAAATTATAGAATATATGAATCAACACTGGTTCAAGTACACATGAAAATACTATGCTTAACATCGAAACAATAATTTGCATTAATGTGATTTATAACTATAAATATAACTTCCTCTCATTCATCTTCACACATTCAACAGATACATCAAAGGCTTAAGTATTTTCTTACCAATTCATTTTTTATATGTTCATATATAGATGCTATGCATTTGTATAACTAGATGAATATGTAATATATGTTTTTCGATCTATTATATGATTATGTTTATTTTTTGAAGATTTATGTATTTTTTTTAAAATGATATTCAGTAAAAAAGTGTAATTTTTTGATATATTATATGTGATTTTATATATTTTATTATTGTTAAATATTATTAATTATGTATTTGCAAGTTTAACTTTATTTTATTTTCCAAAAATTATGTCTAACTTTTCAATTTAAGTTAATAATGTGCATTGGTGTATGTTAATGGGAGGATGTACAATGGTGACAAGGGTTTGATATTTGAAGACACTAAGAGAGCAATTAAGATTGGATGTAGTATCAGCTTAGATGTATTAAAGAGGAAAATACATGATAAATTATGGCTATCTTCAAATCAAATTATATCGTTTATAACATCAAGGTTCATAGTAAGTGGAAACTACGTTGCATTACATATATATGATGATAAAGATGTAGAAATCATGATTAGTGCTTTTGATCAACAAAATGGCAGCGATATTAGAAATGTATGTTGAAGTAGATGTTGTGGGTTGTTCTACAATCCCATCACAAGACACTGAAGTTAGTTATCGCATGATGCAAACGAATGTGGATTCAGATAAAGACGATGGAGATTATGTTGTGTCAAACTCTTTTTTTAGGAAATATTTGATGAAAAAGATGTAGTTAATGGGTGATTCTTCTAACACAAATGACAAAACAACATCTATTGAGTCAAGTGAGCTTATCCGACCACCGTAAATATATGAACCGCAATAAGGTACCTTTGTTATTAAATATGACAAAAAAATAATTAAGTAAATAAAAATAACATAGATTAATATTTTTAAATAAATTAAAAAAACCATCCTAAGTAAAAATTAATTTATTATATATTATACAATTTAGAATGTAAAACACATAAGTAAGTAATAATAAGATTTAATTAAATAATGTAAATTTAAAATAAGTAAATACACTTGAAGAAAAGATTGATCATCATACATCATAAATAATGACATGCAAACATCAATCTTCCTCCAATAGATATGTTTGGAAGTTAAATTTATGTTTGTATGTCACTGTTTATAATATATGAGTCAATTTTTCGTTAAATATATTTACTTATTTTAAATTTGCATTACTTATTGAATTTTATTATTATTTATTTACATGTTTCACATGTTAAATTGTACAATATATAATAAATTGATTTTTACTTAGGATGACTTTTTTAATTTATTTAAACAATATATCAATCTATTTTTATTTTTTTATTTACTTTCTTAATTTAATTAAAGTAAATGTATGTTTTATTTATTTTGTAATTTTTTCATATTACCCATATATTTTTTTTTCCACACAAACTAAGTGACCACTTTGAAATGATGCATCACATTATAGTAACATTAATTGGATTCATCATGATTAGAAAGATATTATGGGTGAATATGTCCATGTTTCTTAGAATGTTGGAGATGAATTATATAGAGGATTAGAATTTGAGAGTAAAGAGTTGCTAAAAAATGCATTGATGCAATATAACATCAAGATACACCAAACATATTCCATTGTTGAATCAAAATCAAAGAAATATATTGTGAATTGCAAGAACATGCACGACGTGCCCATTTTATACAAGGACAATTTTGTCAAAGGAAGAAAGTGAAACAACATAAGTGAAATCAACACAATCAAGTCTCATTATTTAATGAGTAAATATTATTATTTTAACTTGGAGAGTTAACATTTTATATTTATTGAATCAAAGTTATTTTTATGGGAGCTTCTGCATGGACGGGACACGACAAGTGACCTCAAGACAATAACAAAAAGACTACACAATTTTTTAATATATGAATTTGATTACTATTTAGTTTAAGTTTTAAGAAAAAATATTTAGTAGGCAAAAGATCAACTTATGAAAAAAAAATTATGAATAGTGAAAATAAATTTCAAATTTTAAAAAAAATGAACTTTCTTAACTATACATACTAAAATCACTTATAACTCAATTAACACCATAACAATGTTCTAAAAAAATTTTAAAAGCAATGTTTCAAATAAGGATACTTTAAGAACTACAAAACATGTACCTGACTTCCAATTTTTTGGAATCTAGCAAAACTTTAGTAATCGGTGTAAAGAGAGCACACCAATTCTGAAATGTCCCAAAGTATCCAAGCACAAAGGAAAAAACTAAAAGAACAGAAGTGAAAATAACACAATCGGTTCTCATTATTTAACATGGATAAAATTATTATTTTAATTTGGAAAGTCAGCATTTTAAATTTTTTGGATCAAATTCACAGACCTTTTGCATCGACAGTGATGAGATAGTGCAAAGTGACTAACAAAATGAATTTGTTGTTTCTGCATGTCCATGCTATGAGGAGACAATGCATGGTGGCCAGTAAAATAAATTTGCTATTTATGCATTGACGGGACATGATCTGCTACGATGAGACAACCCATGGTGACCAGCAAAACATATTTACTTTTACATAACTAGCAGTTCAAGGTTGTTGTTTGTTAGTAGTCTTGAACCAACAATTATAAATTGTTGGTTTAAGTGGAAGTCTTTCTCAATTTTTTTAGCAAAAAAAAAATACATGATAGTGGAATAACAAGTCAAAATAGTTAGTTTACCTTTTTCTGAGTCAAAAATAAATTCATGCTAATATTTTATTTTAAAATAAACCTATTTTAATAAATGTATGTAAAAGTGACCCAAATGAATCAATCACTCTACCTTCTTGTATTGTTATCCAAATTCTGAATGAAATGAGATCCTATTTATATATATATATATATATATATATATAATGTTGGATATAGGGGGAGCATCATGAAGAGTGAAAGACTTTGATTCAGAAATGTGTTTTGAGCTTTCAACATGCTTGAAGTACCTTGAAGTTTTGTAAATGAATCAAGTGTAAGAGAAAGATAATCTATTGATCCTTGCATTGCATTCATTTATCCATTAACAAGCTTAAATGGTTTTCATTAAGACATCAAAGCTTTTATCTTTTTGGTTAAGGATTTAATCTAATTAAATTTTTTTTGGAAAAATGATTTTTTAATGTTTTAATCGATTACTTAATGATATAATCGATTATTTTGTTCTTCGTTCAATCTGGAAAAACCTTCATGAACAACTTAATCGATTACCTATCAGATTAATCGATTATTTGACCTTTGATTGAAACTGAATTACTTTGTTAAATGTTTTAATCGATTACTTACTTAGTGTAATTGATTACATAGTTGAAAATATATTTTGAGCCTTGATGTGATAATTGATTACCATTATCTGTAATCGATTACATAGGCCATTTGGTAAAAGCCTATTTTCTGACTTAATCAATTACCAAAACTCGTAATTGATTACACAATTCATTTTGTGAAACTGAACTTTCTGCTTTAATTGATTACAGCTCGATTTAATCGATTATTTTGCTCGTTACTGGAACCCAGAAACCTTCTTGAACATTTTAATCGATTAAGTGATAATTTAATCGATTACATAAGCGTTTTAATCGATTATCTGACGCGTTTAATCGATTACAATTAGTTATAAAATCTGTTATAAATAAGTTTGAAGGCTTGACTTGTTTTCTAACTTGACCACTTCGTATTTTTTAGTATATACAACCCTTCTAAATCTTTCAAAGTGATTTTCTGAGTTTTATTACTTCTTGCTTCATTCAAAACATTTATAGGTCTTTGAATGATTCTTGAGCAAGAAACTTTCAAGGTTAAGGAAAAACATGTTATGATTTTGTTTGCTATTCAACCTGACTTGGTAACTCATGTGCATTACATTCATTGGATCATCAAGTTGTTTCTCTCCTTAATCTTTGTTTGTAAATTCGTTTTGAATTTCTGTTGTAATTGGCTATTGTAAGTGGATTTTTTTTGCTTGGGTCTAGAGAAGGGTTCTCTAGCTAAAGAATAGAGTAGTGTTCTCTGGTTCTTGCTTTTTAGAAGTCTAATAGGTTTTAAATTTCTATTCTTTATTTAGTGTTGATAAAGGGAGGTTTTGTAAAAACTTGTAAGAACAAAAATTTATAATAGTGGAACTCTAATTCAGTGTGAATTAGAAGAAACTTGATGTAGCTTCTGTTGTGAAGTGAACCAGTATAAATTTCTTATGTTTTTGTTTTTCTATTTCTATTACTCATCTTGTTCATTGATTCTTTGATTCATATCCATTGTCCAACAAATTCTGTTTTGAGCTATTAATTTCTTGGGGCTGAGTTATTTGATTGAGTAAAAAGATTTCTTGGTTTTGAAAGTGATAAAGATCCTAAACTCTGATTTGAATTAATTTTAAAATACCAAGGTTTTAACCAATTCACCCCTTCTTAATTATTGTGAGTATTCCTATTATTTTCATAAAAAAATTATCTATCTATTTTTTTTAGAGTGGTGCAAGTTTTCAAATGAAGAGTTAGTGTTATTAGCTATTTTTTTTAGAGGAAGAAAACGTAATTTACTTGATTAACAAATTATGCAGTATTATTTTTAAGCATAAACAAATCTATTATAAATAAAAGTATCTTTATTAGTTACCTAAAAAATATTTATTAATCAATGTAATTTTTTCTACTAATAATATAAAACATTTTACAAATCAAATGTAAATTCATAAAAAATAAACACTTCCAAAGTCATGTCTTTTTCTTTTAGCATTACAAATAAGATGGTTGTCATTTTCTTTGTGGTTAAGTCTAAGAGCTTTACATATCTTTAATTACAATAATTGTTGCTTTTAGTGTTGACCCCTTTCAACCCATAGGACATATACAATAAACTTTTTTGAAAATCGACATATGATATCACACACACAAAAAAATCGACGTATGATCTTCATTGGGTTTAGGAAATGATGATAATGCTGATATCTTAGATGATCACCTTTAAATTAAAATTACAAAGGACAAGGCTGATATATACAAAATTGAAACTGTATCATATTTAACCAAAACAAGTGGCTGAACTTCCATCTCAATTAATTTTTTATACCCCACGTATCTTTGTTATGTACTGATCTCTTTGATCAGCTCATTTGTATTCACTTGTTTGTATTTTGTATTATACAATATCCTTTGCAATACCACATCAATGTCTGACGTGACACAACAACTGATCCAAATCCAACTTGTGAAGTAATTTTATAGCTTATATACCAGTATCTCAATGACTGGGAATTTAATTATTTTATCTAAGATGGAGATTGGAGAAATTTTTTTTTTTTTTTTGACTTTCTTTTTTACATGAGTTTTATACTTCTTTCTTTTCAAATATAATACCATGATCTTTGTGCCGCGAAATGAAAACTAAATGTGATCTTATTTATAATATTTATCAATCAAATCAATAAATCAGAAGAAAAGAGAAAGAGAGGGAGATGCTAAAGTTGTGGGTGCACGAGTGACTAATCGCTGCTTTAGCCTTTAGTTGAAATTCCTTAGAATACAATATATGGAGTAAGATTTGAATATATCTAAATATTCATTTTAAAAAATATATTTTAATTTTGACTCATCTTTTATTAGTAGAAAAAGAAAAAGAAAGGTATACAAAACATTCGAGTTTACGATTATATATAATCAATTAATAAAGTGTAAACATGATAGATGTCATTTTGTAGTTCGTATGTTTTTATTCTTGCTCTTATATTGAAATTTGAATAATTAATCATGAAATAAAGGTTATTTTAAAAATTGATATCTTATTTATTAACACGACTTCTCTTTGAGTATTAAATTTAATTTATTACTTATAATCTTGTATACTTTTAAATATTATTATTTAAATTTAATTTTTTATTATACTATACAAATTAAATATTTTTTTTTAAAATTATATTTACGATAATTTAAATACAATTTTATTTTTAAATTTTAATACATCATATCAATAAAAATGATTTCTTGATTAAAATGGTTTATTTCATATTTTTCATTAATTAATTGTTTTCTTTCTTTAATTTATTCTTAATTAAAATAAAAATAGTTATCATTAATAAAAATATTTTTATTTTTAAATTTATTTTCATGCATAGATTTTTTTATTTAAATCTGAAAATACTCGTATAATATATAACAAAATCTTCTAGTTGAGTAACAAAAGTAACCTTCATAATAGTAGTATTTTGGTACACAAAAAAAAAAAAAAACTTACATTGCTTAGGAGTCAAGCTAAATTGTATTCTATGAACACTTTAATCCCTTTAATCACTTAGGTGCTTTTTAAGGATAAAATTGTGAGGCTCACACAATAGCCAAAACAGACTATACATCACATGCCATGAGCCCAACAATGTAGTAGATTTGAAAGCGAATAATTGCCGGTAGAAAGGATGCCCAACCAAGCCTCGTAAGTGGGTTGTGAGACCCTCACCACTTTAGCCTCAATTGGGGGAACTATTTATTTTGTTACACTAAAAAGTCTTACATTGCTTAAGAATCAAGATCAAAATTATAAACACTTTCCTCCATTAATTAACAATAAAGCAACTTAGACATGAGAAGGGTAGGCTATTTGTTTTGGTATATAAAAAAAGTCTTACATTGATTAAGAGTTGAGACTGATGTTAGTTTATAAACACTCTTCTCTTTTAACTTTTTTGGAACATTATTTTAAATGCAATGATTTTTAAGTCTTAGTGACCTATGTTCATAATATATTTCATATTTACTCTTCATTCTCGTATATATATAGAGAGAACATTGAGTGCATATATAAATCAATTAATATAAGATTGTTTTAGTTTAATTAGTGATTCTAAGTTCAAGTTTTAGGTATATAACTATTGTATTAAATATTTAAAGAAATAATTTATCACTCATAATAATTTTAATTATCAGACTTGAGTAAGATTATATCTTATAAACAGAAATACATATATGATATTGACTTCATAAAAAAACAGGAAGAGAGGGAATAAGCAAAATAAAGTATCTCCAAGTCATGAACCGAAAGTGTTTCTATTTTTCATATATTTTTACGGTGTAAATGTTACGTTAATTTTTCTTAATTACAAGACCCACATGATATATGTATTCTTTTATAAGGAATCGACTTTTGTACTAAAAATATAATATATAATGCAAAATAATAATTTTCTATTAAAAGTATATTTTTAACCTTTATAATGATGCTTCCTAATGATATCAAGTCATTTCAATAAGGAAAAAATAATTAGAAAGTATAATCCTAGCCCTCTCGTCTTTAATTTACACCCTCTTTCGGTTCTTTCTTTGCTTATTCTATAAATAGATATTATGCATGGGATAAATTCCTTGTATTAGTGACACTTTACAACTCATTAGAAAAGAAAACAAAAACAAACCTTTGACATTACTAGCAAGTAATAGATCCAGTATCTTCTCAATCAAAATCATGTATATATGATTAATGCTATATTAGTTGAGACTTATAATAAATGATAAATTAGTTTGTTTTAGGTAAAGGGATGATAAATTAGTTTAATTGGAAGAGGATATTTTTCTGGTAGAAGGGATAACTCAAAAGTTATCATTCACGTGACAATTGGAGTTCCTCCATTAATTGCTTTATTCATGTTAATTTCTTACAGAATCTACCTACTATATTTATACATCAAAACATCTTTAGTGATAGATACTAAATTCAAAATTTGATCTTTACTAGATCTTTAAATAAAGGAGATGAAAATATCTTCAATATTGATAATGAATTATTGTAAAAGAATCTTCAAAATATGCACATTTATATAAAAAAAGTAAATTTTTCTCCCTTTCTCTCTGAGATCTCAAAATAAGATATAAAAAAAAAATGGGAGAAATATTGAGAGATCTTCAATCTTAAATGACATTATAGAGTCCACCAAAAAATGATCTAAGATTCCAATTTAAAATCTACCATTAAATATATTCTCATAAATAATCTCTCTATAAATCTATTATTAAATTCCTTTATCTCATAATTAAAGCAATATACGGCATAACAATGACGATTAGCACTCACTTGGAAAAACACGACCAAGTTTGCATGTCCCTTTTATGGCCACGGTTAGATTTGAGACACATGTCCAATTGTCCATGTTTCTTTTAAAGTTAACGCATGAAGAACAGGTAAACTTGTAACAAAAATCTTTCTATGGGGGTTACATCCATATCATGGGTGTCGTGGATATCTGAGTCATAATATTAATATATATAGAATGGGCATCAATTTACTCTAAAAATAATTCTTTTAGAATTATTGTTTATTTTTATCGTTATTTTTTTAAAGTTTAATGGTTGTAATAGTTCACTAATCTATATTTGTTAAATTTTTAAAAAAATAAATAATAAAAATAAAAAATAACTCTAAAGGACTCTCGGTGTAAGTTAATCACTTTTTTATAATATGTATATATCGCGACTTTCTTGAATAATGGAGATGACGGGCTGAAACTGATTGCGGCACTTGCACTGCACTTTTCTATTCTCTTTGTAACTGACATTAATTATATTATCTTTTACTCCAACTGCATTCCTATGTTGTCAAAAAGATGATGGGAATTATTATTAAACAATGATGATAATCCGACTAACAACTTTGTGAGCACTTTGGATCACTAATTGACTACTAGTTGGGTGTAATTAATGTTTTTGCAAATATTGCTTGTGTCATGTTAGAAGAGGGGGAAAAGGCAGCAGTTGCAAGTAGAAAGTTAATTAGCTGTTTCAAAAGTGGACATTACTGAGAAAAGATGCATTTTGGTTGTTATGATGGATGTTTAGTTATGAGTTGTACTTGAACTCGTTTCAAGCCTTCCCAGAGTTAATGATTATTTATTGGATATAGAAAAAGGGCAAGCAAAATTAGTGGGGCTTGCGGTGTTGATAGATCATTGCAGGCTTATTGATTTGGTGAGTTGGGTTTATATTTTTGGATTTTGAGGGACAAAGGGTAGGAAATCATGGACAGAATTTAGGAGAACTGAAAGAAACTGATTCCTGATTACTCATGAAGTGATTCATGGGCAAACTGTGTAGGAAGGAAATCGAGAAATTGACCATAGCTTTAGGATGGTTTTGTGATATGCATGGTAGTGACACCATAGGTTTGTAGCCTCTGGCCATTTGTTCCCTGTGTTGTTGAAGTAGTAGGTACCATCATATCATGTGATTATTTAATCAATTTTTTTAGACTATATATATATATATATTTTAGATGAGGAAGTAATTCTGCTGAAATCGAATACTATTATTAATATAGGCAATTAATTTTTTTTAAATATTTAATATAACATATATTGAAATCTCGAAATTAAGATTATTGTTTTTTTTTTATCAACAAATGTTATTTGTTATTAGTTATTAATTTGTCAGTAAAAAAATTCTAACACAAACATTTTTTTCCACTGCTAAACTAATCTTATTATGCTTAGTTAAAATTATTAACATAAAACAATCTCGTGAGAATTGATTTGCCTCTACCTGATCATGTTAATCAACTTTCATGTGATTTTTATATTGTACCATACATGTTTAGCACACATTGAAACATTGGTCCATGTGGTAGATTCCAAATTGTCACTGACAATCATAAATAGACCCCCCCACACTGAGAGAGGGACTTGCATGAAAGTGGGGATAAAGTGGGGATGATGTGGAATAAGGTAATGACAGAAAGGGCAACCAGTAAATCTCAGGTGCCACTGCAAGATTTTCAGACAGCAAAACCCACATAAAACACGCGCGTGTCTCCCTTGTTCCTTCCCTTTTAATTTTATCTCTCTCCTTTCCATTTTCCTAACATCTCATTACCCTTTTTTCATTTTTTTTCTCAATTAGGGAGGATTTCAATTCTATGCTCCTCACAGCCATAATTGCTGAAATGATGTAATGGATCTAGAGATATATACTGGCCATGAATGATCAAGTTGATGGGATACGTATATAGATGTAGGTGTGAGTCATTATGCTAGAGGTTTTTGAGGGAAAAAGAGAGATCAATAGTTAAAATTGAATGTACATCTTAGATTTGTTGAAAGTGGACAAGCACATGATAATTGGAATGATTGTGTGTATTGAATATCCGTATAGATAAATCCACTGCAGCCCCTTAGCAATATGCTAGTTGATACACTAGAAAGCATGCGCAATATATGGCACAGTGTTGTAGATATATATAAATATACAATGTGTAGCACAATCCCCTATTCATTCAGTCATTCTCACGTAAGCATTGGAGCTACCTGCATTCACACATGTATGGCTTATTTCCTACTTATTTTCTTCTAATTTGGCCTACTAAATAATAGACTACTGAAGTTGAAAGTGATTACGGGCCTTTAATCCAATAGGTATAGTTTAATTAGCATCACACATACACGTTGAATTTTTAGAAAAAAAAATCTGAAATTAATTCTTGTAAAATACATCTTTAAAGAAAAATAATAAACTTTAACTATAATTAAGTCACAGATTAAAAATTAATTTCACAATCAATTTATAAAACCGAAAGTGATTATAGAAAAATTACGGGTCATCTCGGATACAAAAAATTCTCATACATCTGTGCTTCGCTATTAGACAACCACATACATTCATTTCTGTTGCCCGAAATGCTATTCAGACTTAATTATTCACAAAGAAAAGAGGCATAGGTAAGAGGAAAAAGGCAAGAGAGGATTTTTTTTAAAATAATAATATATGACTGTAATAAAATGTTTACGAAATACTACCTTTTCAGTATATAGTTTTGGGGAAACGACACATGGTTCATATATAATTGCTATAATTTTTTAAATTAATTAATTTTTTAAATATTACATCTCCTTTGTTCGATTTCGTCATATTCTTAATTTTTTTGACATATATGAATGAAGAAAAATCAATATATATAAAAGAGTGTTTCGAGATTAAATAAATCTTACATTACTTATAAATATCTATCTCTCTTAACCTATTAAATTATCATTTAAGAGTAAAATTGTGAGATTCATACTAAAAACTTAAAATCATAATTAAGTTATTACAACCTCCTATTAACTAATTTAAGTGGTTCCTTAAAATTTAGCAAAGAATGAATCAAACTTCTCTGTAAACTTTTTTCTTTCTCGTTGGATTTAGAGATTTTGAGAAATAATTTGACTTTCACTCCCCTCCTTTCCTATCACAAACATTTAAATTCAGTTCCCCTTTGTACCAAAGAAAAAATTCAGTTCCCCTACTCCTTTTTTTTTTTATAAAAAAATATATATATTAATGAACTGTTTTTCTTTTTCTTTCAAATCACCCCAATAAAACCTCTGCTGAAAAAAATTCCCCCGTACATGACCAACTTTTTGGCATCAATAATTAAAATTTTGTCAGTAGCTTTTGCTTGTCTTGATATATAACTTATAAAAAGCATTATATTCATGCCAAAGCAATAAAAATATAACAAAAGTATAAATTTAAGTTAATTTCTATGTACTTTCAACATTCAAGGTCGTTATACTACTTCTAAGTTTTTTTTTTAAAATTTTTTTTTTATATCTACGAACTCTTGATATTTAAAAATGATTTTGAACTCATCTAAGAGAAGAAAATTCTACCTCCTCCAGCACTTATCTTTTCATATTTAACATTTGAAAAGAAAAACTTTTTCTTATCATTTGGACTAACACATCGATTTTCTAAGTGACAAATTGACCATGCGAATAATATAAATAAAGGAAAATTCTAACAAATACCTTAAGAATACCATTAAGGAATCAAAAGTAGAATTTTTTATTAGGATACATTCTTCAGTGATTTTGATTACAATCTCAACAAAAAATTTAATACAATTTTTCTGTGTTGATTTCTTAACAAGTAGTGCTCTTAGGACCTTAAAATATAATAGTCCTGTAAGTTTTGAAATTACCAAACGTAAGGCTTTATATTTTTAAGAATAAAACACTTAATTCAATTCTAAAACAAAAAAAAAATATTTAAATCAATTTAGTTACTAAAGAAAAAGTCTAGTACTCCTTCAAAATTATAAATGTAAGATATATTTTTCTCTTATATATATATTAGTCTCTGAAAAAGTGAATTGTGTATTTAGTTCATGACAAAATCATCAGTGATCTAAATTGGTGCCTAAAAATGTTTACTCAAATGATTGGAAAGATTAAAGTGTTCAATATTTGTAATCTTTAGAAACTGTTATTTGTATTTCCTACAAAAAAAAAAAAAAACAAAAACTATTATTTTGTAAGTTTTTTCTTTGTTCAAAAACTAAATTGTTTTGAGTGATTTTTTTGTTTGTTTAGAAATTGAATTCGGTTTCGCCATCATCAATACATTTAGTCTATTCATATGCTATACTGGGATATAGGTTTTATAAATTATTTTTGAATTGTACAATATAATTAAAAAAAATTGATGCACTTGGGAGTATCAAATATTTAACTTCAGCATTAGTTTTATTCTATTCGACTCATAAATGGATTCCCCTTGCTCTTGATATCTAGTACTGAAATCAATAAAAGAATTGCTATACTGTAACAAAAAAAGATGATTTAATATAGTTCCCTTTTAAAAAAATTATGATTGTCAACTAATAAAAGCACTATGGGAAGACATCTTTTGGATTCACTTTAGACCAGGTCAATGTTAAATCTACTCATAGAATTCACATTCTCATTCTCAAAATTCTTTCTCTTTGATTACAGTTATACATCTGTAATGTCTCTAATCATCTTGAATTCACCATCCAATTAATAAAATATTCTCAATGTATATTTTATTAATTAAATAATTAACAAAGACAAAATGCTAGCTTAAAGAATGATTTAATTAAGGTACCAAGTTTGAGAAAGATATTTGTATTTTATGATAAAATATCATATAAAAATAGAAAAACCTCAACTAAAGGACGTGATACCATATTTTGTGCAAATTAGCTAGAGAAGCACTAATTCCCTCTCCCTTGCTTGGTAGGCCAGGGGATAATTATTATTTATGACCGTGCGACCAGCGCTATTGCTTTCTTCTATACATATAAATCGATTCACATTGTTTCAACTTTCATGTGTTTATGTGCATTTTTTTTTAATTTACTCACATAGCGTTTGAACCAGTTAATGTACATTATTATCTCTAAATGAAGCTATCAAAGTCAAGTTATCTATATCCAAATTGAAAGACTCTTGAAAAACTATCTGTACTTACCATTCACCAAATGAAAGAACCTATCTATACTTACCATGGCAATAATTAATAAACAAAACTAGTTATATCCAAATCAAAATTTAAAGGTTTATAAACAAAAATGTAGCCATGATAAATAGTAAACGAAACTAAAATATGATCAAATGTCTAATCATATTACGTGTTCACTAAGCCAGTGTAAATGAGAGAGGGAGTACGAATATCTAGTGAGAAAGAAAAGAGAAAGACACAATTTGGACAACTACAACACTACGACCATTGATCTAAATAATATAGTACTTATTCACTTTAACTTTACAGCTAAATGTGATCGTGTCTATACCCCATGTATAGTCTGATGATTCACCAAACGAAAGCGTATAGTATAATGATGAGTTGTAATTTTTTTAAACTTTCTTCTTCGGTTAAATAAATTTTCTTGAAGTCAACAGCACACCTATGATGGACTCAAACGATATCGCAACACCATTGTGATGGACTAGAAACAAATATATGAACACAGGTGTGGTCATCTTATTTTCCTTTCTGAATGGGCCTGGCACATTGTATTGAGGCCCATGTCATTCTCAGTCTCTGTTTTCCTCTTTCCACTCCTCACCTTTTGTTTTTGTTTTTCTTTGATAACAATACACTAATAGAAACAAGTTTCCATTATGCATTTTTGTTCTTCTTACATACAAGATGAAAACAAGTTTCCGTT
This sequence comes from Glycine tomentella, assembly GCA_007407185.1. NCBI lineage: Eukaryota > Viridiplantae > Streptophyta > Magnoliopsida > Fabales > Fabaceae > Glycine > Glycine tomentella. The sequence continues at coordinate 238,753 of PYAF01002146.1, read as the reverse complement.
GTGCATTTTTGTTCTTCTACATACAACATGAAAACTAGTTTCCGTCGAATCAATGAGAAGTGAAACAAAAGAAGGAAAAAAAGACACAATAGTAGTAGGAGAAGAAGAAAAGAGGCAAATGAAGGAAGTGTGTCGTGAGAAAGAAGAGAGTGGGGGTGGGAGGATGAGAAAATGGGTAAGAAAAAGTGAGTGAGACCAATTGGGGTTGGATCTAGTGAAAGGTGTAGTCTCCCATGGTGAATTAAAGCTAAAATTCCAATTAGGAGATATGTTCATATTTAGTATGTGTCTCAAAATGATTATTTTTGAAAGAAAAGACTTATGGGAAAATAAAAAAAAAAAAAAGAGAAAAGGAGGAGGTGGTGTGAAGAAAGGGGTAGAATGAAGATATAAGGTTAGTTTAATGATGAAAGAAGAAGGAAAGGGGGAAGAGGTCTTGAGATAGAATCCCTGCTAACAAAAATTAATAACTAACATTTGTTGATAAAAAAAAGAAAAAAAGAAAAAGAAAAAGGGGAAGCGAGATGAGAAAAAAAACCAGGTTTTGAAAATAACACGGGCCTTGATATTCGGGCCAATATCCACAACAAGTTCATCGAACCCGAACTTGTGAGACACGACCGGTATGCTTCCCGGACCGGGTTTAACGAACAAAGAACAAAATTGCTAGAAACGGAGAAAGCTATTAAGATCAAAGATCTGAACCGAGATCGGAGAAGAAGAAGAGAATGGGAACCTCGGTGGCGGGTCTAGCTCCGGGTCTGTCACGGAAGCTGAAGAAGGTTCAAGAATCTCGGATCGACACGCCTGATCTCTTGTCTTCGCTCAACACGCTCTCTTCCTTCTACGACGACAACACTCCTCAGGCGCGTCGCAACCTGCGATCCACCATCGAGAAGCGCGCCCTCTCCATCAACCGCGAATTCCTCGACGCTTCCCACGCCGCGCAGCTGGTAATTCTTCTTCCCCCGCCGCTGTTACTTCACTTGCTTCCGCTGTTCATTTCTCTCTGCATTTGCTTTGTTAGGCCTTGGAAAGCGTGGAGAACGAGGTCGATTCACTCGCCGAGTGCTGCGACAGGTCTGCATTTCCGTTTCTGAGAGTTCTTTATCTGCAATTCGTTGTTTGCGTCTTTATCATGACAAGTTGATGCGCGTTTGACTATATTTTTGTGTGCTTTGGTGCCTATTGTCGTTGACTGAAGCTCAGTATATTGATATTGAGTTGCATTCACTTCTGCTTCTGTAGAAAGTGCTCATATGGGCGCTAATTGCATTGTGTCCATGTAATTGATTATTAGATACGAAACTAGCACATTGCGCAGGAAGTGCTTAGTAGGACTCATACATCAATTACTGCTGAAATAAGAATTCGAAAACCGAAATGAGATAATGATGTGAAAATTGACTGTTTAATCATTAATCATTTTCCATCCTGGTTAATAATGTATCCTGTAGAAGCATAGTAAACGTATTCGCTCAAAGATTACCTTGGTAGGGCTTGTAAATGCAGGCGAAGGAGAATAATGCAGTTAGGAGGTAATGAGGTATAGTTTCTATGTGTCCTGGGATTCAACATTTTAGGGGATACACTTTTTTATTCTGATGCCTTGTACCTATATGCATTTTACGCACAAAGAAATCAATGTTCCATGTGCAGAAAATAAATAAAAAATAGCTACAATTATAGTAATTAGGAATAAAATAGGTTGCTCAGGGTAGTGTCTGTCTAGAGTTATGGTTCGGATTTAGGTTGTTTTTCAATCACTTAATAGGAAGTTCTTGGGATTTTAGTGGGTGATCTGGGTGAAATAGTTGCAAATTTTTTTTTTATAAATTATATACAAATCAGGCAGTTCCATCATTCCATGCTAGCAAGCATAATAGAGCTGAGTATGGTTTGTGATCAAGAGATTTGGTGTGGAATTTAAGCTTGTGATTCTCAATTTTGGTTTTTAGCAGTGCACCTCTATAGTCACTAGCTTATAAGTCATGTTTTGGAATTTTACACTTTGCCCCATAGAATATCAAGTTTATATTTGAAAATTGAAATTGTCTTATTGTTCTTTCAAAGAGAATAAATTCTTTATTTTGCTAGTCTGTAGATTCTTTGATAAAATTTTAGATTCTATATTTACAGGATAGCAAAGGCTTTGAATAGTTGTAGTGCTAGCACTGCTGACATTATCGGTACCACAGAGAGGCTCAAACAAGAGCTTGAAACTACTACACAAAGACAAGAGATTGTGGGATGTTTCTTACGCGATTATCAGCTCTCCCCTGAAGAGGTTTAAATTATTGTTTTATGTCTTGAACTATGGCTTTGTGAATTAAATGAAATACATGTACTTTTTTCTTGCTTAGAATTAATTGTTTACTATCTGTAGATAAATGCACTTAGAGAAGAAGAGCTGAATGAAAACTTTTTCAAGGCATTATCTCATGTCCAAGAGATTCATGCCAATTGCAAAGTGTTGCTTAGGACACATCATCAGGTAATCTTCTTGCTGTTTCTATCCCCCAATGTTATGCATGCAATTCAAACCTGTTGTCTGAAATCTGAATTCTGAACCCAAAATGCCTATATAATTATGAGTTTACTTGGGAATACTCTTCATCCTCTTGGGCAATATTTTACATCCTTGACTTAAAGTCGTGAGAGTTCTGCTAGCTTGCTGTTGCTGCAAAGTGGGTAATAACATTACAAAGGTGAATGTGGAGAAAGATTTACGTAAAATCTAGAATTTAGATCATTGATGGAGATATTTGTAGCAAACAAGAAGGAGGTGCACATCTTTGGAACAAAAATGAAAGTTTCCTGATGCATAAGCTCTGTATTCTTATTCAATAATTTGAAGTAATTAATCCTTAAGCAACCCTAGTTCTGGTTGTAAGAGTTCCAAAGATTTCCATTATTGACAACTCAAAATGAACAATAAGATGTTCTACAATCAAATAGAATTAACAAATATTATTAACTTTATATATATATTTCTCTAAGTTATAAATGACCGAAGCAACTGGGTCTTTCTATTTCTTCATGTCAATAATTGTTTTGTTGTATGCTGTTTGCTTTTCTGTCACAATATTCACTTAGTATTGATCTTTTTTTGGCTGGATTGCACCGTACTTAGCTGTTACTTTATCAGTTTAAAATAAAATTGCATTTTTTATTAAATTAAAGAATTTCATTGCAGCGTGCTGGTTTAGAGCTGATGGATATGATGGCCGTGTATCAAGAAGGAGCTTATGAGCGCCTATGCAGGTGAAGATTCATCTACTTCAGCCTCATATGGCTAGAGCATGCATTGTATTTTATCTGTGTGAGTTACTACAAGAATGAAGTGTGAATTTTAATCTCTGTATGTATTGTTGATATAAATGTCAAAGATAGACATTTTATATCTAGTATTTTCTCAAAGTCACTTACAAGTTGTTTCTTTGTATTGAGATCAACTAGATTTATGATATATATATATATATATATATATATATATATATATAAAACCTACTTATAATCTTCATTTCTAGGTGGGTTCAGCCCGAATGTAGAAAATTGGGTGACACTGACAATCCAGAAGTTAGCGAGCTTCTGAAAACTGCAGTGCGCTACCTCAGGGAAAGATCTGTCCTTTTCAAATATTGTGCAGAAGAGGTAATTCTGTCGTGGATTTAATCAGCTTTTTTTCTAAATTGACAATTGTAGTTTTTCTTGGGATTAAAATTTGGCCATCTTCCAAGGTAAATATTGAGATATTTTGTATTCTGAAGCATATTATATTGCACCATCTATTGGTGACTATGATAAAAAAAATTGCCAGTGGACCTCATATGAATAATAAGATCTAAAGAATATTTTTATGTCAAGTTGAAACTTGGATTGTCTTTATCATCCTTTGCTTGTGCATCATAAATCATTGATTTACTAATTTTGCAGGTAGCCAATATGAGACACAATGCACTATTTAGAAGATTTATAAGTGCTCTTACACGTGGAGGACCTGGTGGATTGCCTCGACCAATTGAAGTGCATGCTCATGACCCACTACGATATGTCGGTGATATGCTAGGCTGGTTGCATCAGGTATGACATGAAAGCCTTGTGGATGAATGCTTGAAGCCACATCAGCTCTTCTGAATGCTATTTTTTCTGCCATAGCTTATTTGTTCATCATATACTATTTTTGTATGTATGCAGGCCTTGGCATCTGAACGTGAACTTGTAGCTGTATTACTTGATCCAGATACAATTACCGATTCTGGTCCAAAGCAGTTCTCCAAAAACTCTGAGGATGGCTCTGGGAAGACAGAATCTGACTTGATGTTTGTTCTTGATAGAATTTTTGATGGAGTATGTCGACCATTTAAATTGAGAGTTGAACAAGTCTTACAGTCTCAACCAAGTCTTATAGTATCCTACAAACTCAGTAGTACACTTGAATTTTACTGCTACACTGTAAGTTGTCATCTTTGTCCCTTTGATTGTAGTAATCCCATATGTTTATATATTCTAATGACTTCTCATGGTCTTTTAGATCTCAGATTTACTTGGGCGAGAAACTGCACTTTGTAATACACTATGGGCACTGAAAGATGCCGCTCAGAAAACATTTTTTGATATTTTGAAAGGTCGAGGGGAAAAGCTTTTGCGGTATCCCCCACTTGTTGCTGTTGATCTTTCCCCGCCACCAGCAGTGAGGGAAGGGGTATCTGTACTTCTTGAAGTTATTGATAACTACAACAGCATGATGGTTCCTGCTTCTGGCCAAAAACCTGCTTTTGGTCCAGTTATATCTGCTATACTGGATCCAATAGTTCAGGTATACTTCTAAATCTGGTACCTGCATTTGATAATTGATAGCATAATCATTCCATGTAGTCATGAAAGAAAATGATGTGAATTGTGAATACTATTATATATTTTGACCTTTTTAATATAATGTGGCCTCTTATGTGATCGTAGTCTTTGAAAGTCGTTGTACTTGATTTAGTAGTAACTATATGTGACACAAGTAGTTGGTGCAAGAAAAATATCTGTATAGAATTGCTGCCCTTGGAATCCAACATATCCTTCTTGTTTGAACTTAGAAATTTTCTTCCTGGTTCTTGTGAGCTAAATTCTAATCATGCTTGCATACTCCATCTATGAACTAGTCACTTTAGCACTGAGCTCAAGGATGTCTTAATTGATGTAGGTTGGTCTGCTAGTTAGTTAGTTATTATTTAGTATTTTTTATTTTATAATCAGGGTTTTTGATTTCGATTATAATTTTCGGAATTTTGTACATGTCTGGTAATGCTTATTTGTGGAAGAAATAATCGCCTATTTTTTAAAAGTTATCTTAGAAACTTAGCAAAAATAAGCTGTTCTTTCTTTAAAAGTAAGCTAAACCAAGTACCCATCTTTACATTTTGCAACTGTCTATATATAGGCCATCGCTGTAGACCTTGAACTATTTGGCTTTTGAGTAGTAATAATAATTTCTATATAAAGAGTATTTGATATTGTGTAGTAGGAGTACCCTGCACCATGGAGGAGTACTCTAGGTTTATTTTCTCTTTATTCCCCATTGTAAAACATCCAATTTGATGACAGAACAAAATTTTGGCTATTCAGTTTGAGAATTCATTGGCTGCAATTTTAATAAATGATAGGAGATCATTGCTTTAGCTTCCTATTTGTTGCAGATGTGTGAACAAGCAGCGGAAGCACACAAGTCAAAGGGAGCAGGCCACTCATCAAGAAGGAGTAGGATGAGTTTTGACTCTGGTCAACTTACTAAATCATCAGTTGATGCAATTTTATCAAATAGTAGCTCTGTATCTTCCTCACTGGTCTGTTCTTACTCCTTCTCTTTTGAGTTTTACAGATACTTGTTGCTTTAAAGATTTTAGTCTCTTTTTTTTTTTTGCTTTTGCTATGGACTTTATTTCTCTGCATTTTAATAAACTTTTATTTCCATTTTATTAAAAATAGAGAGGGGGAGAGAGAGAATGCTATTTAGTGCCCATAAGGCACTAGTTAAGAAAACAAAAAATGGAAAGTATTCAATGAAAAAAAAGAAATTTTTGCATTGAAGTTGCAAAAGTCATATAATACTTCAGTAAACAATAAGAAACACTTAATAAGATATATTAAATATATCTTAATCATATCAATGTCCTTAAGATACTCATTAGTAAAACAAAATAAGTTCCAATGATCTGGCGTTATGTGTGTGTGTGTGTGTGTGTGTCTGCATGTGCTTTTCATTTGCTCATGTTGGTGCACGAGTCTATGTTTACAACCTTTTAAAATCAGTCCTACAAGAAATTAAATGAGAACTTTATTCGGAATCTAGAGAATGAAATTGAAAATTTTCTGTAATTTTACTGGAAATTGTCAAAGGAATTCCATGTCATGTTGTAAATGTATAATCTTGTGGACCAACAAATAAAGTTCCATGTTCCATTATTCCAGGTATGAAGTGGAAGGAATATTGGAGAAAAACTTAAACATACATGTAAATATAACAGCCAAATTTTGGATTTCTTTTATTAAAGTTTCTTGTAAAACTTTTATCCAATCGACTAGCTTTTGGTTCCGTGCGACATTTGCATTAACCTATGTCATGTTTTTACAGACTAGTGAAACCCCTTCAAAGATCTTTCTCATTAACTGCTTGTGTGCTATTCAACAACCTCTATCTGGATATGAGGCTGTTGCTGATTACGTGAAAAGACTTGGAGCAATGATAGATAATCACTTGCATGTTCTCGTGGAAAAAGAAACTGATGCAATCTTAAGAAGATGTAACTTGTCAGAAAAGATGCCTCACTTCCAGAATTCAATCCATAAGGAAGGGGACAATGAAGTGGGTACCCCATTGGCTGAGATGGAGGAGACAAGTCCAGCCGTTCTTTCCGAGTGTTTGAAAACTCTGTATGGTCTTATTTTGGGAAGTGAAAGTACGCTGCCGGAATTTGAGCAGATGCAGGTTCCAAGGTTGCGATCTGAAGCTTCTATAGGCGTGGCCAGGTCACTTGCCGAAGCTTATGATCCTATTTATAAGGCTATTATGGATCCCAAGAATGGTTATCCAGACCCCAGGTCGTTGGCAAGGCATCCACCTAATCAGATAAGAACTATATTAGGAATATAAGTTTTGTTGATTTGTGTAGCACCGGTTCTGCCGACCTCTTGCTCAATATGTTCATTATATTTGTTAATTACGTATATAACCTCTCTCTCTTTCTCATTTGAGATTGTATTGATATACATACAATAAAATAATTCTGTGATCTATTAACTTTTGAGAGCCTATGTTGGAATTCTATTATTGTTGTTTTAGTGAATATAATTTCATTGATCATAAACTTATAGTTTTTTAAATATTCAAGTTTAACCAAGTGATTATACATAACTGATTAATGTATTAAAGTTAAAATTAAATCGGTTAGGTAACAATCGAGTTTAATCTTTGATAAAAATAATTTTTGATCATATTATATTTATTTCTCAACTGAATTTTAGATTAGTCAAAGATAAACTAAACTTAAAGACAAAAAAAAAATAGTGCTATAAAATTCTCTATGCAATATATATATATATATATATATATATATATATATGTATATTAAATTTTTTTTTATCAAACGTGTCATTTAATAAAATTTGATTGGGTTTTGTTACATTCTCTATTTGTTAAATACACTCCTTTTTTCTATTTTTATGTATAATTACGTAAACAACTTTGTCGTCTTTTTCAAACATTACTGACTCATGTTTCACGGTACTCCCCCTCCCCTCTGGGTTTCTCGTATTACCTCACTTGTAGTTTCGCTGCACTCCCCTCTTTTTGACATTGGTTTTTTGGCTATTTAATTTAGACTGACGTGCACAGATTTCTTTCAAGACCATCTAATGATAATCTTAAAAGTTAAACCTCACTACCTCAGCAACCTTCAGCAAATCAGAATTTTGGTCTTCGTGAGATGAACTTTAGTTACGTTCCCGGTAAGACTATAACTATCAGTTATCCATCATTGGTGTCAAATTTACTCAAATTACCGAGATATTTTCCAAGACTAGGTTCAACTATTAATTATCCATTTTAGTCTCATTTTTTTTTAATCTTTCTTGTACGTTTGTAATACAAATAATGAAATTGATGTCAAATTGCCGGCATCAACATTTTTGCAATTTGAAACCCGAAAATTTGAACATGTTGGATCTTTCGTAATTTGTAATGATACTCGTTGTGTACATGCTACGCCCATTCCTCTTTTTGTAATGATGTTGTGGCCTTGTGGGTATAAATAATCTTTTATATGCTCTGATCAATTGATGAAGTTAGATTATTTTATCAAATTTTTTTGACGACACGACAAGTTACGACACTAATAACGTGGTTGTCATTGTTATGTTAATTTTATTGCTTGATAGAGATTAAAACAATTAGCAAAAAATTACAAGGAAAAAAAATGCTAAAACCCTATTTTAGAGGAAAAAATTGAAATTTGAGAAAAAAAATATAAAACATAATTAACCCTTCTTATTTTTTTTCCACTTAAATAACCTTAAAGTTTACACATGTTTGAGTTTCTTTTCTCTTCACTCTTGCTTCTTTTCACACTACTTTCGGCGTACTTCTTACATGTCTCCCACATCAAATAATGTGTTGTCAGTCCTTTGTCGTTAGTTCTTTCGGTTTCTGACACTGTGTGTTGATTGTTGATTACCACCACGTTTTTTTGTTTCGTTAGTCACAGCCAGTCCTTTTTTTATCAGTTAAACATTGTTATCATATCAGATTGTTGGTGTAAAATATTCATACAAAAATTTCGTCAAATAATCTCATAATCATACTCATTAATATATAATGATGTAACAATAAGATATATTTATATTAAAAAGTAATATTTTTTTAATATAGATAGTGTGAAAATGACTCACGGTGTATTAATTAATATTAACTCTTAGGCAGGGTCCACCCCACTTAATAGGATAAGACTTGGAGTTTGTCAAACTCAGAAAATTGATCAAACCAAAACCAATAATCAACGAACCAACCACCCCATTTCAGCTCTCTCTGGCTGAGATATTGTAATGGAAGCAGGTTCAGAATCAATATCAGTGGCGTGGAAGGCTCATATGGGGATGGCACTGGTGCAGCTATTCTGTGGTGGTTACCATGTCCTCACCAAAGTGGCACTTAATGTTGGGGTCAACCAACTGGTTTTCTGCTTCTACCGGGATTTCGTTGCCTTTACTATTGTTGCTCCCCTTGCTTTTTTTCTTGAAAGGCATGCTCTTTTTTCCTCCCTCTTCCTTTCCTGCAACCATTTATGATTATGCTATATTTGATCACAAATCATTTTGCTTTGTCAATTTTTATAATAACTACCTTAAAAGTTAGGGTAAGAAGATTTCTGGTTGGTTGACGGTATAAAAATTTCTGACAATGCATAACAATTAAATTAAACAAAAGCTACTAAAAATGTCCTTTGTTTTTAATTATTTTTTCTTTCATCCCTCTTGATGCAAAATTTTAAAGATGCTTAGACATGAATGATTTCTCGTTGGCATCTTGCCTTCAACTTTTGCAAGTCGATAGAATTTTGGATTTTGAGAAGTCTTCAACCAGTTGGATTGGATGTTTAGACACCTTTGTACGTGGGTCTTCTTTTTGGCACTTAGCAAATGTAGACAATTGGTACAATTTACTGAACATTCTAATCCGGGCTGTAGCATGGTCCTAATTGTTAAAGATGTAATATAAAACCTATGTCTTCATCTAAATGGTTAAGTTTTTGGCGAAATAGTTAGGTCATGAATAATTTTGGAGCTTTCATCTAAAGGGTGTAGTGTAGGGTACAATCTTACCTCCCTCATTTTTCTAATAAAAGTTGAATTTGAACGCAAATTGCGCAATAGGACATGCTAGACATGTCATATAAAACCATTCATTAGTTTTTATCTGAACACGTGCTAGAGATGTACTGTGCATTTGGTTAACAATTAGAATGGTGCAAACAGATGTTTGTTATTTTTTGGTCAGCGGCAAACAGACGTTTAACATCAATGACAAAATCTTGCTTCCTATTTTCATGCTTTGGAAAGTGTGAACTCCCGTTTGCAGTGATGCAAATGGATTCCCAAACACACCTGCAATAGTTGGTTCATGATACTAATTTTATGAAAATGTACACTTGAGTTATTGATCACTTTTTCTTCTTTCTAATTTAGAGCATCCTTGGTATTTAACTAATATCAATTGGCTTATCCTTGTTTGAGGATATAATCATCATCTAAAATCTGGTTCTAGAAATGTTCTACTTGTGCTTGTTTGTTGCTGTGGTAATGGTTCCAGAGACCTGTCTTGCTGTATACAATGATGGCCTGCTTTGCACATTTAACTAGATTACAGTCAAACTTTAGAAGCGGAATTTTAACCACAAACTTTTCTGTGCCCTCTTATGAGTTGTGATATTCTTCTATTTATTTCTGATGTGTGAGTATCCTATTTATACATTTTTACCACGCTGGCTGTAGTCGGACTAGAACGCTCATTACCAAGAAGCTATTGATGTCATTTTCTTTCTTGGATTGACTGGGTAAGATTTCTTGATATAGTCACTTATTTTCTATTTTCGTGATTTTGTAATGCATGCTATAATTTTTTCTTCATGATTCATGATCAGGATATTTGGCAACCAGCTTTTGTTTCTTATTGGTTTAAATTATACTAATCCAACTTATGCTGCTGCTGTACAGCCAGCCATTCCAGTCTTTACATTTCTGTTTACTGTGATGGTGGGGTCAGTTTCACTCTTATCCATTTCTTATCGAGTATTTTAAATGCCTATGCTAATATATAAAATTTATTTATTGATCATTAAATGTGTATATTCACGAAATTATTCAGACACACCAGGACATAAAATAATGTGTTGCTTAATAAACTTGCAGCATAGAAAAAGTGAATTTGCTCTGATATGAAGGTGTGTGGCAAAGGTTGGAGGAACTCTTATCTGTGTTTCGGGTGCCATATTGATGGTTTTCTATCGTGGTCCAGCCTTGATAGGAGATACAGAAATGGACCATGTTGCAAAAATTAAAATAAGTGCCAGAGGCCAGCCAGAGCCTTCTGGATGGTTAATCTATGGTTTACTGGATCTTGGATTTGACAATTTTCAGCTTGGGGTTATATTCTTGATAGGGAACTGCATCTGCATGGCTGCTTTTCTTGCCCTTCAGGTATCTACATTTTTGTTATATTCATTAAAGGGCGTTTTTCAGGTATCTACATTTTGTTACTACATTCTGACCATTCGGATGATTCATTAAAGTTTTTCAAGAGGAAGTATTTCAACTGCGAACAGAGGTGATCAGAATTCCTACTCTAATTTGTTTTGTTTCGGGCAGTGATATTGAGAAAGAGTTATATCTTTTCTTAGCCGTTGGATTGTCCTCAAATTTGGTCAGTCTGTTCCTCTCTTGTAGTAACTAAATTTGACCGTTGGGATTTGTGAGTTGTTATTCCTAGTGGTAGAAATTAATTTCGGACAGAAGTCTATTTTGTATGCTTACCTCTTATGATGTTTTGGTACAACTTTTGTTGAAGTTATTTGTTGATTGTAATGGTTGTTGGAACCTTTTTGTAATCTCACTTTTTGATAGTGAAGAATTTTTACTTCTCACATTGAGAAGGTTTTCCACATTAAAAATTGTGTTGTGTTGCTTGCATAATGTTGTTTGTGCATAAATTGCTTTGCTTGTGCAAGACCATTCATAACAGGTCCTGGAAGGGGAAATTAAAATCTTTTTCCCAACAAACCTTACCCGTCTTATACCAAATCTACAATTCAGTTATCTAAACATGTAACTAGGTATTCTATTGACAATGAATCCCCTTATTTCAATAAATTGTTTCAAAACAAAGAACAAGCTAATTTGGTTGCAAATATTAATAGCATTTGTTAAAAAACAGAACAAGTAATGCTCTTATTATTGCTTGGAGTTCTCATGGATTCAGGTCTCTTAGGCAATTGGTTAGGAATTTGAATTCTAATTCTTGTGTATGAAAAAACCTTGTTGGAAGGAGGCAATCAACCTTTAAGTGTGTTTAGATCTCTCGAAAAATATTAGTTTCTTTGAACAACAAAAGTATTGCACATATCATATGTATACCAAAATAAAAGGATAAAGCACGTGAACCCCCTTTTTTTTTTCAAACTGCTATTTTTTATATACACACCTCCCTATATATAATAAGTTTATCAAATTTTATAATAAATATATTAAAAATCATTTTTGATTAACTACCAGTATAATATTTCATAACGTAGGAAAATACGTAATAAACTTAGTTCTAACATCCTGTGACACTCAATGAACGGTGATTCTTTCCTTGAACTCTTCTTGTAATCTTCAAAATGGTATGGAAAATGGATCCAAATCTTAGAGTAAAAAACAATCGAGATCAAATAATGATGACAAACAACAATTAATGTACCGAGACAGTCATATGAATTGTAGCATGATACCATCTTTTCTACATTGAACAAATATCATATGCTTATCATCCCAAGGTGGTTGTAGAAATTAGATTAAGGTCTGTCTGAAGAATTTTGCATCGAGTTGATGCAAACATTACAATATTAGATCTAATAACTGGGTATAAGTATGACCTCACAAGTATAACCCTCCTTTTCCAAAAGGGATCATAAAGTAATCAACAAATAAAAGTGGCTCAGGGGGCCAAAAACAGTTACTAGCTTTAGTAGCATAGCTTTCAATGGCCATTAACTGTAAGACCAGTTAGTGAGTTGGTAAACCATTCTTCTGATTCTCCAATTTGTGGAACTCAGTTTCTATGGTCTTGGCTATTTTGGAATCATCAGGGTCTGACTCTGGTATGTCTATATAGAAGGACCCTTGTCTGATTGGTGAAATTGACTCCATAATGATGGCTTATTGCTTGACGTGATTGTAGAGTTGTTGATGGAAGGCATGATATAAGGAGAAACAATTTTCAGTGTTTCCTGATGGATGATGTTTGGATGACTTGGAATCTTCTTTTCTGCAGAAGTGTGGGAGGGATGCATAGTCTATCACCTACAACAAGTTTTAAAAGAACTCGAGTATGTTAAAAGTCTTTTAATTGTAACAATATGAAATATTTGATATATCACATCCTCCATAATGCAGAGGTAGGACACTATGCAGATCTTGTCAAATTTTACCTTGTAAAACCAGTTAAAAAGAAAATTGATCAAATCTTGTTTCTTATGAGACAAGTTAAAATGAAATATTAGCATCTTTAGAATAGTAATTTAACATTATTGAACTAGAAACTAGCAAACAAAATCCACAGGCATGATGCTGTTATCAGGGCCAGTGTAACAACACTAGTATGACAAGTGAAAGGTTGGATTAGACCTATATAACTGCTGCAATCAGTCAAGAGAACCAACAGGCAAACTCATACATATGGCATTGGTGATATTGTGGGAGCTAAAAGTAGATCGTTGAAAATAATATTGATATTTACCTTTAGTAATTCCTCCTTCCCACAACCTCGCAGCACCTGGATTTTTCTCCTGGTTCAATCTCGCAAAAGAGGCTTCACAACCTTCCAAATATTATTGAAGAAAAATATTTCAGCTGTTAATCTTTGGATTTTGAATGATGTTTATGAAATTAAGGACGAAAGTGAAGCAGTCCAAACTCTTCAAACATCAAGGCATGCACAAACCTTCCAACATGCTGAGAATACATATGGTGCATTAACAATGTAGTATGTGTCTGTCTTTTCTGGATAGTTCAAGTCATCTATAGTAGATATAGCAGTCAACAACTGCAGAAGGTGATCAAACAGAGACTGTCAACTATGAAGAAATCGGGAGATTGGGAGAAGGAAAAAAAGAAACATTTTTCCCTAAATTATTGGCATACCCTCAATTGATTCAATGCTGAAAATTTTAAACCAGTCATATCCAATACTTTCACACAGGTGCCAATGTATCGTCCATGTTTCCTTGTATCTGTTGGGTAAAATAAAAATTACAAACAACTGAATAAGCTAGCAGGGCATCAGAGAATTTCTAAGATTGACTAAGCAGTCCAAGGTACTCACCAAGATCACTCGATCCCTATATTCATTCAGTTGGATGTGTGATTGTATATAGTATTTGTCCTAAACAAAAAGAACTGGCAATTTAATATCAAATAGATAATTCAAAGGAGTTTACATGCCACATTGAGGAATTTAGGCAGCAGACACCAAGCAGGCATTGAACACTGAAGCATTTACGTAGTGTAGTGTAATTGTTAATGTCTATTGAAGAAACCTTGTAAGGTGTTAAAAGATTCTCAGAAATTGAATTTTCCCAGGAAGAAAAAAAGGACCTCTAGTCCAGTAAGAAATCGCTAATGAATTGGTGCAGTCTATGTATTGTAATGTAAAGGTAAGATGAAAAAAGATGATAAATATCCTTACAGATGCTTTATCATATGACCTGAGCCCAACACCAACAACAATGACAGGTAGACCCTGGCAAAATTCAGCTCAAAAAAGAAAAAAATTAAGAATTACTTATTGATAGAAGTGTTTCAGATTGTTTAGAAAGATGCAATTTTTTATTTTTTATAATAATAACATCATCCGCATAGGTTGAAGGTAGGGAAGGGAAGAACCAAGAGTACGGAGAATGCTTGCTACCATGCTGTAATTGGAAAAATTCTAATTCACATGGAAGGAGTCAGTTAATATATCTGTTTCAATTCTTGATACTGATATCTTATCCTTTGATCAATGCAGATAATACATGAAAAGTTGCCAAATGATAAATAACCTTAGAAATATTCTATCTTTAGGTAGTAATTTGACTGTTCAAGCAATTTCTTTACTCACAAGAAAGGGTGTACCAAAGTTAACATTATATTTCTTAATCTCATATCTGTAAGCCACCGATGCCTTAGTTCTTCTGTATTCTTCTGTATCCCTTGTTCCTTTCCTTTGCAATCCGATTTGTTTTCTTTTGCTTCTTTCTTTTATTGTATCATTTCGATGATTTTGCATTTATCTTTGCACCTTTTCAAGCACCTAAAGGTGTGCATGTGGTATGCAAAAGAAGATTTCCGTGACATACCCGGCATGGTCGAGTTTGGAGATCATTACTTTGGAATAGATGGTGATGAGATAGGTAACTGGTGGCGTCTTCACAGTAGCTATAGTTGGGCAGAAGCCATAATTTTTGGTTGATCATTATACTAGTGAGACTTCATCTAGAATGTTGGTTGAATGTTACTCTATCACTATTTTGCTTAGAAAGATACATATCCAAAAACCTATAGATGATTTCTTTGATAGACTGCATGATCTTTGGAAGCCCAAATCTGGTATTCATGACAAAAGTGCACACCAGAGAGGTCTCGTTTTTTCGGTGTCCGCTAGCGTATCCCCAAAGTCATCATCAGATTAAGGAAATGAGTTATTAGATGCCAATCAATTGTAAAAATTGGTCTCATGATTCTCAAATCTGTTTCTTCTATAATTTCAATATGTAAATCTGTATTTGATCATGTCAATGTATTTCGGGACAAACTGTGAATGTTGTCATGTTATATCTGAATTTGGAGAGCAATTTTGCAATGTGAGTCTATATATTTTATATTCCTTCTCTTTCTAGAATTGTGATAGCCCTTTTATTTTTCGTTGAATTTAACATCAACCCCAGAAAAAAGTTTTCGTAAAACTTAATAGCAAGCTGATCAATGAAAATAAAATCAGAAACATTTTAGCCAACCTCTCGTTGTTTATACTTAAATGTTAATTGCCATTGTTAACACCTCCCTCTTAGGTTGCGTTATATTGCAGCAAAAGGATAGAGAGTCACATGATGTACTCGTGGCAGCTGATCCCATTAGTGAAAGACTGATGAGTAATTCTATTAGGCGCAGTAACAAAATTATAGGAAATACCATTATGGTTGAGGCCTTGAGGGAGTGAGTGGAGAGAATATGTTACTGAAAATGAGGGGGTAAAAGGTGTGGATGCCATTAGTGGAATATTCTCTTCCTTTTCGATTTTTCTCTCTGATATTCTTCTGGCATTGTATTTTGCTGATTTCTGTCTTGAACAACGGTTTATTTCCATTCTACTATACTGACAATAACAGAATGTTACTGCTATTTGTGGAATTATATCATATTCCATTGTACAGTTTCTGATTGTGTAGGGGTAATCATAATATTCTGCTCTATACTAAGCATTCCCTATCTGAGCTCTGCATTTGTTGGCTGATAATTAAATTCTTTAAGTAAAGTGATTAAGGGTTTAATTGTTAAATGTGTATAAAAAAATAAAACACATAGCAGTGGTTTCTATATCTTTATAAAAATATAGTTTTCGACTATAAACTAAAACATATATATAAAAAAAGTAACTTTAAATTCGGAAACAGTACGTAATAATATGCTATAATATATAAGAAGTTTCATTTTAATTTAAGCATCCCACCTAT
>PYAF01002146.1:207100-222145 GCA_007407185.1 Glycine tomentella | reverse complement strand
ATTTTTTTTTTTTTTTTTTTTTTTTTACCATTCAAAAACTAATAGAGTTTATCCTATGTTCAAATTAGTGTAAATGATACTCTTACATTATTTAAAAACTTTTTACCGAATAATTTTATTCCAAAATTTATAATTGGATAGAAATTTCCTATTTTATATATATAATTATATATTATCTATAACATTTTATATAATTATAAAATTATTTAATACCTATTTACATTAAAAGCAATGTAATATATATACTTTAGAAATATATAAGTATTAGAATATTTTGATTTACTACTATTGTTATTCGATTTTTACAAAATTTGACCAAGTAATTTAATTAACATGTAATTATAATTCAACCATTGATTTGATAAAATAAATTTATATCAAATCATCAATGATGTAAAAATGGATAAAACTTATGTAGGTGTAATTTTTTGCGGGCTATACTATGATTTTAGGTAATCAACATGATGCTATGATTTTTTTAGGTAATCAACATTTGTAATTTTTTGCGGGCTATACTATGATTTTTTTTATATATATTCTAATTGTCATTTAAAAAAAAATGATGCTTACTTTATTATACCTTCATACAATAATTGAATTATCATTTTTTAGAGTAAGATAACTTATGTGTATACACTCATTTTTCATAACCACGTGTCTTTATCATTTTGTAACTTCTTTTTTATTTTATATTTAATAAAATTTTAATTAATAGTATTAATTTTCTTTAATTAATATTAAACTTTAAAATAATGATTAAAAGTACTGAGAAGTCTGAGATACTTGTGCATTATTGGTAAAATGTTATTAAATGTCATAAATTCATCATTAAAATAACATTCAATAAAAAAAACTCTTAACCATTTACATTTTTATCATTAAAATGTTATTAAATGTGTTTTCATATTTGAGGCATGAAATAGAAACTATACCCACATTACTGTTTCTAAACGATGTGCAAGCAAGTTCAAGTTTAGCCGGTGATAACTCCTTGGTTTTGGTCCTATCGGGCATCACCCTGTGGATGCAGAAGTGCCCAATACGTTCCTCTGTTATTTTTTTTTCTTTCAAAGTTTTGTTTTGGTCATCAAAGTCGTCGCAAAATTCCACCTACCCAACGCCACGAGAATCAGATCCATCCATTTCTCTCTCTCCCTCATCAATGGCGATCAACCCAAAGCCTTCCCCCTAAAATCTCACTCTCCGAAATGCCATGCTTTCTCCTCCCCCCACCTAACCCCACTTTCTCCATTCCATCTGGGTATTCCCCGAATCGCAAAAAGCCATGGTCTTTGCCAAAATCGCATCACTCGTCGCCCCCAATTCACATTCCCTCCCCCACCCCCTTTCTCTCCAGGATATCTCCTCGTACCACCGCCACCTCGAACCACCCCTCCATGGCGGAACAACCTCGTCCTCGTCCTCACGAAACAAATGCCTCAGACTCTCACTCTACCTCGCCACCTTCCTCTTCCTAACTTACCTCCTCTTCCTCCTTCTCTACTCCTATTGGGCCCACGCTTCCTCCGCCAAGTACTACGTTGTCCTCGACTGCGGCAGCACCGGCACCCGCGTCTACGTCTACCGCGCCTCCGTCCGCTTCAACCGCCACACCACTCTCCCAATCGCCATCACCTCCCTGAGAAACCCCTCCCACATGAAGCCTCCCACCGGCCGCGCCTACGATCGAATCGAAACCGAACCCGGTATCGATAAATTAGTAAACAACGTGTCTGGTTTGAACAATGCACTGAAACCTTTGCTCAGGTGGGCCAAGAAGCAGATACCAGTGCGTGCTCACAAGTCTACATTTTTATTCCTTTATGCCACTGCTGGTGTTAGGAGGCTTCCTGTTAGCGATTCTCGGTGGCTGCTTGATAATGCTTGGTCTGTGCTTAAAGACTCTCCCTTTGTGTGCCAAAGGGATTGGGTTAAGATTATTTTGGGTCCCGAAGAGGCTTATTTTGGGTGGATAGCTCTTAATTATGATAGTGGCATTTTGGGGGTTAGGCCTAGGAAGGCTACTTATGGTGCTCTTGACTTGGGTGGCTCTTCCTTGCAGGTCACGTTTGAGAGTGATCAGCAGCTGAATAGTGAGACTAGTTTGTATGTTAGGATTGGATCTGTGAGCCATCATCTCACCGCGTATTCGCTACCAGGGTATGGACTCAACGAGGCATTTGGTAAGTCTGTAGTGTATTTGTTTAGGAAAAAGTTTGGATTGGGTGATGTGGATGTGGGTAGTGGTGGGAATGTTGAGTTGAAACATCCTTGTTTGCAGGAGGGGTATAGGGAGGAATACTTGTGTTCTGGTTGTTCGTCTAGTAAGAAAAGTGGGAATGGAGGGTTTGGAGGAACTCCATTAGTGCTTGTTGGTGCTCCCAATTGGGGGGAGTGCAGCGAGCTTGCGAAAGTTGCTGTGAATTTGTCGGAGTGGTCTGATCATGGTGCCAGGCTTGATTGTGGAGCGCAGCCTTGTGCTTTGGGTGATAATCTGCCTCGCCCGTATGGACACTTTTATGTAATTTCTGGATTTTATGTGGTGTATAGGTTTTTCAACTTGACTTCTGAGGCCACGCTTGACGATGTGTTGGCGAAGGGTAAGGGATTTTGTGGAAAGAGGTGGGATGTTGCAAAGAGAAGTGTTGCTCCGCAGCCCTTTATTGAGCAGTACTGCTTCAGGGCACCCTACATTGCCTCTCTGCTGAGGGACGGTTTGCACATTAATGATAACCAGATAACTGTTGGCTCTGGAAATATCACTTGGACACTTGGGGTTGCCTTGTTGGAAGCTGGAAAGGCGTTTTCCACTAGATTTGGGCTTCGTGACTTGGAGCTTTTTCAGATGAAGATAAATCCTCTTGTTCTTGTGCCCATTTTGTTGCTTTCTTTTATTCTACTTCTTTGTGCTTTATCATGTATTGGCAATTGGATGCCAAGGTTTTTCCGGAGGCATTATCTTCCCATTTCCAGGCATAACAGTGTTTCTGGTGCTTCTGTTCTCAACATACCATCTCCTTTTCGGTTCCAGCGATGGAGTCCAATGAACTCTGGTAAGCTATTTATTTACACAAATATGTTTACTACTAATCCAAAAACTTATTAGATGAACTGTCTTGTTTAAACTTTTTTCTGAGACGCCTAGAAATTGGTCTGTTTTTGTTGTTCTTTTAGTTTTTACTATTAAATGTGGTATAATGAACAACACCCATTTGTATATCTTGGATATTACTGTCACTTGTTTTTGTCGTGTTCTCAAATTCTCAAATCTTGCAGTCATCACAAATGTGTACGTACTCAATTTTTCATTATTATGTGGATGATTTATGTGTATTTTGTAAATCATAACCAAGTTGTGCCTCAAAATAGCTTGTGAATTCTGTATATAATTTACGTGAATATTATTTTAGAACTGACCTAAAATCCAATTTACACCTGTGATACCGCAGGGGATGGAAGACTTAAGATGCCTCTGAGCCCAAAAATTGCAAGTTCACAACAAAGCCCGTTTGGTCTAGGGCATGGTCTTGACAACGACAGTGGTGGCATCGAGCTTATGAAGTCTTCATTGTACCCATCAGCTAGTAATGTCTCACATAGTTATTCCTCGAACAGTTTAGGGCAGATGCAGTTTGACAGTGGCAACATGGGTGCCTTCTGGTCCCCACACAGAAGTCAGATGCGTCTGCAGAGTAGGAGATCGCAGTCCCGAGAAGACCTGAATTCCTCATTGGCTGAAGTTCATCTGGTGAAGCCGTGAAGGTTTAGGGCAATGTCTTCTGAAAACATTGGTATGATTAAATTAATATCTTTTTCTAAAATTACATCCTTTTAATAGACCAATCTTTCCTTTGATTTTTGCTTTGCTTTATCAAAGTTTTCACGGGAATTCTCTGTAACATACTAACATCTGTAGGTAAGTAATAGTAAAGCAAACACACATCTTTTTGTTGATTTTTTTTCTGTATTTAATTAAAGATTTCCACATTTTCCGTAAGTTTGTAAATTTTAGACCGCCTTGTACATAGCAACAAATGTCATGATTGGTTGAGTTGTAGGCCAATAAAATTTCAGTGCCCAAGATGAAATTTTTCTGGGCATTGAGTCTAAACATCTTGTCATTGTACTGTCATCAGTAATGATCTTCTACTAGCTAAAGGGATATCTGAGAGTCCTTTTATATTTTTTTGTTCCCCCTCAAACTGCAAACTGTAAAAGATCTATCTGTCCTAGCATTTCAGAGATTTTTGTCATGGAGATGACTGTAGCTAAAGGTGAAGCCAGATCAATTGATTCCAAATGAATTTGCATCTCCTGGAGATCACTTCTAAACTGGATTGCTCCACGAGTTGCATAGCACAAACAAACACTCTTAATCTAGGTATCAGATCATCTCGCCATAGTGGCTTCTTGATGTCAGCATGTTCTGCCTCAGCGATTTAGTTTTTTCTGGTGCCACTAACCCTTCAGAAGCTAAGTCAAGCATCAAAGACTAACAAGGACAAGAACGGATGTATTTCATAACATTGAGACTGTTCCTATACCATTCTTTAGACTCGTTAACTGCCATTATTACAGAGAATGTCTTATTGTTTCATAGGAGACTCATGATGAGTTGGAAAATCAATTAGAAAAGATGAACATCACGGAGAAGTTGTAACATAGCACAATCCCTCACATCTTATAAGTTAAAAAAGCTACTGAATTGACTTCACATGTTACAAGTTACTGAATTGATTTCTCAAAAAATTTATGTCATGCTATTTTCTAGGTATTTAAACAAGTTGAATCAAACCAAACACCCAAGCTCAAGCTTGGCTTCCATAAAAAAAATTAACTCGTTTATATAAAATTTGGACGGCTTGTTTAAAAAACAATTTTAAATTTGGTTTGTTTATCATTTTTTTTTATTTTTCAAATATATTCTAAAAAAATAAGTTTATAATTATCATATTTAATAGATATTTTTTATATGTAATAAAAGAAAAAAAATAGAATAATGAATATTTAAAAATAATATATATATAATAACTTTTAAGAAAAATTTCAATTTATTTATTAGAATAAACCAACTTGATAAGCATTTCACATCGGTGTATTTGATAAAACTAGCATACGAGCTACTTCAAAATTTATAAGTTATAAATTAAGAGTTGAAAAACTGAAAATTTATTAGTTGATTGAACTGAAAGAGTTTGGTAAGAATAGTTAATAAGCTAGCTAATGAATATAAAATGATATAAAAGGTTATATTTAATTATTTGAAATAAAAAGGAATTTCAAATGAATTAATGAGGATATAAAAAAAAAGTCAATATTTTATAAGCTAACTTATTTTCATAAGTTAGTTGAAGTAAAATGTGAAAATGTTATTAAAATAAACTCGGGTAGTAAACAAGTTTGGGTTAAATTATCTTATCAAAATTGATACATAATATATTGTTTATGAATTTTATGTTACAAAAGAACAATGTGCACAATTAAGATAAACGATATTATGCATTTATCTATTATGATTTTATATTTATTATTTCTTTATCGACTCGTCTTTTAATATATTTCTAGATCCATGATCCCAAAAATGGAGTTCAATTTGATCATTGAAGACATTTTCGTGTCTAATAGAGATCATGCACAATTCATGATATTCTTCCCACAATCCACTTGTCACGCAAGTAGGTGAGAATTCCATTTATAGTGTATTTGGTTTGATGGTGAAATATTATGGTAAAATCACCACAAAATAATTATTTGTTGCTTTAAACAATTATGGTGAGTTCGTATCAAATCAAACATGTGCTTAGTCTTTTTAAATTGTTCTCAACTTCCACGCTCTAAATACAAGGCTTAACTCTATCATATCATATTAAATTAATAATGGAAGTTAATACGAACTCTTCTTTCCTCCATTAGACATATTCTTATCGGCCGTTAACAAGGCCTACATTATTAGACACCACCATTTCATATTTTTACAATAAAAGGAAAGATAGAAAGAAGAATAGAAAAGAAAAAAAAAAGTGAGATTAAATGAGCAATGGGACATAAAGAAATAGAAAACAGTCTAAAAATGTGAAGTGAACATAAATGTTTTCTATCATTTAGCAATTTCTACATTTACTTATAGTATTTCTTCCATTGTCATTACTTTTAACTTGTTTTATGTCCAATGAGCCATTTGACTCTTCTTCCAAAAATCCTCACAACAATAGGTGCAGTGAAAAAAGTATGCGCGTTTCTTTAATCATCAATAAATATACTTTTTTTTATCCACTTTCATTCCTCTCTTTCTCCAATTCAAGCCATGTAGAACCGATAGATGATTGAGAATCAAACTTGCTATTAGCCAACATAAACTTCCCAACGGGGCAGCAATATCAATAGTGGTCAACATAGAACTCTTTGTAAAGTAATAGTATTGCTTTTTCTGGAGAAGACAGAAATATTACTTTCGTGAATCATTCTCCAAGAACTTTCTATAATGTTAGCGAAGGATTTTTCTCAGAATCATTGCATGTTTCTTGCTCAAATGGATTTATTTTCCTACCATATAAACTTGACCTTTATGTCGGTAATCAAAACCAAAGCAGCAGAAGGAACAACATGCGCTTCTTCTTCAATTAACAAACTCTATATAAAGCTATGATAAGAATAGAAATATCATCACCTAGCAGCCTCCAATTCCTTATCAAAATGAAGCATTTTTGTTTCATGTCATTTACATTTTGGTCTATATATTTTCACCTAATTTTTCTCCTTACATTGAACTCCCTGTGGTTTATCCCAAATATGACTGCCTTTGCATCAGGAAATGAGACTGGTCATTTGGCATTGCTCAAATTCAGGAAATTCATATCCAATGATCCTTATGGAATCTTGCTCTCTTGGAATACTTCCACTCACTTTTGTAACTGACATGGAATAGCATGCAATCCCATGCTTCAAAGGGTTACATAGCTGAACTTGAGAGGGTACAACTTGAAGGGTTCCATATTTCCTCATGTCGGCAATCTCTCTTATATGAGAAAGTTCAACCTCAAGCACAACAACTTATACGGGAAAATCCCAAAAGAATTGGGACAGTTGTCACAACTGCCGAAACTTGTTGTCTCACATAACTCACTGGAAGGGAAAATTCCTACAAACTTCACAGGTTGCACCCGTCTCAAAGGCTTATACTTAAATGGCAACAATCTGATTGGCAAAGTATCAGTCAAAGTTGGCTCACTTCGAAAGCTTCAACACTTGATCGTTGCTAAAAATCAGTTGACCAAAGGAATCACATCATTCATAGGGAATCTTTCATCCCTAATTCGTCTCTCTGTGGCTGTTGACAACTTTGAAGGAGACCTTCCTAAAGAAATATGTCATCTCAAAAGCTTGACAAAGATAGCATTGGATGTCAACGTATTGACTGGAACATTTCCTTCTAGTCTTTATAATATGCCATCTCTTACGGTAATCTCAGCCGCTGCAAATCAATTTAATGGCCCTCTTTCACCCAACATGTTCCACACCCTCCCTAATCTCCAAGAATTTTATATTGCTGACAATCAAGTCTCAGGTCCAATCCCATCTTCCATCACAAATGTATCTATCCTTTCAAGACTTGAGATCAGTATAAACTATTTCACAGGACAAGTTCCAAGTCTGGGCAAGCTACAAAATCTTCTATATCTAACTTTGGAGAAAAATAATCTATGACAATTCAACTGATGATTTGAAGTTTTTAAAATCGTTGACAAACTGTAGTAAATTGCAAATCTTAGATAGTCATTAGCCAAATTCCATGGCAATTTATCCTTCCCAACTCAGTCAACTATATCTTGGACATAATCAGATACCAGGAGAAATCCCTCCAGCATTAGGAAATCTAATTGGCTTAACTCTCTTATCAATAACAAAAACCCACATTGGTGGGATTAACCCAATAGCTATTGGTGAAAGTTTCAGAAAATGCAGAAGTTAAGATTAACAACAAACAAGCTATAGGGAACCTCAGTCAATTGTTTCATTTGCATTTAGGAGCAAATTCGTTAGAAGGAAGTATTCATCCAAGTATAGGAAACTGCCAAAAGTTACAATACTTAAATCTCTCAAAAAACCACCTTACAGGTACCATAACACTATAGGTTTTTAATCTTTCCTCTCTAACAAACTTGTTGGATTTGTCACAGAACTCATTTAATGGCAATATACGGGAAGTAGGCAACCTTAAAAATATCGTTTTCCTAGATGTGTCCGAGAATCAACTGTCAGGTGACATTCATGGAACTATCAGAGAATGCATAATGTTGGAGTACCTCTATATGCAAGGGAATTCTCTACAGGGAATCATACCATCCACTTTAGCATCACTCAAAAGTCTCAAATGTTTAGACCTGTCACGAAACTGCTTGTCTGGATCAATTCCGACTATTCTGCAGAACATTTTTTCTTGGAATATTTCAATGTGTCATTTAGCATGTTGGATGGTGAGGTACCAATTGAAGGTGTCTTTGGAAATGCAAGTCGGTTAGTGGTGATTGGAAACAGTGAGCTTTGTGGAGGAATTTCAGAACTGCATCTACCACCATGCCCTGTCAAAGGTAAGAAACTTGCAAAATTCAGGTTGGTTGCAGTGATAGTTAGTGTGGTTGCTTTTCTTCTCATCCTCTCAGTTATTCTAGCAATCTACTGGATGAGGAAAAATAGTAAGAAACAATCTTTGGATGCACCAACAATTGGCCAGTTGGCTAGAGTTTCATACCAAAACTTACATGACAGAACCTATGGATTCTCAAATACATACAAACTTGATAGGGTCTGGAAATTTTAGCTCTTTCTACAAAGGAACTCTTGAGTTAGAAGACAAAGTTGTTGCCATAAAGGTCCTAAACCTTCAAAGAAAAAGAGCTCACAAGCAGTGGCGGAGCTATGTTGTAGCCTGCGATGGCGATGGCCATGGCACTACCTTAAAAATAAAATTTGTAGTTATTTAGTGGGGGATTTTTTTTTAATAATTATTTATACTTATATAATTAATTAGGATTAAATATAAAATTTTGCACTACCTAAAAATAAAATTTGACACTACTTAAAATTTGGCACTACCTAAACAGATTTGCTGGCTCTGCCACTGCTCACAAGAGTTTCATTGTTGAATGCAATGCACTCAAAAATATCAAACATCGAAATCTGGTTCAGATTTTAACATGTTGTTCCAGCACAGATTACAAAGGTCAAGAATTTAAAGCTCTAATTTTTTAGTACATTAAAAATGGAAGCTTAGAGCAATGGTTGCATCCTATGGCACTAAGTGCAGAGCATTCGAGAAAATTCAGCCTTGATCAAAGATTAACTATCATGATTGATGTTGGTTCTGCATTACATTATCTTCATCATGAATGTGAGCAATCCATCATTCATTGTGATTTAAAGCCAAGCAATGTCCTTCTTGATGATGACATGACTGCTCATGTGAGCAATTTTGGCATAGCAAGACTTATCTCAATCATCCATGCTACCACTTCTAAGCAAACAAGTACAATTGGAATAAAGGGGATAGTTGGCTATGCTCCTCCAGGTATGTTCTAAAATCTAAACTCTTGAATGAATCAGTTTTTCTTTGAATCCCCTATTTTTTCATGAACACTTGATATTTACTAACTACAAAGTTTGAAATTTTTTGTTGTAGAGTATGGATTAGGTTCTGAGGTGTCAATCAATGGTGACATGTATAGCTTTGGGATTCTTGTGTTGGAAATGCTTACTGGAATCAGACCCACTGATGAAATCTTTGAAGATGGTTAAAATTTGCATAAATTTGTGGAAAATTCATTTCCTAATAATCTCTTACAAATTTTGGACTCATCACTTGTACCAAAACAAGGACAAGCAGCAATAGAAGAAGTAAAATTCGAATCTAACTCCAACTGCTGAAAGTGCTTATGTTTCACTCTTTAATATTGGACTTTCTTGTTCATTGGAATCACGGAAAAGAAAGAATGAATTGTCAATAGAATTGATAGGCAAATTATTTGGCATTATTTGTGCAGATTTGTTGGCCCTTTAAATCAGCATATCTTGCATGATTCTATAGCTGTAATTGTGTAATTATATCTTTAATTAGTTGGTCCAGCTGTAGTTACCACTTATAGCTTTTTAGCAAACTTCAAGGCTAAAAATCAAATTGTATCATATGATTTAAAGGAGAATTCTGCAAAGGAGAATAGACATTTTTTTATCCCACTTGCTGAGTTTAACATGGTATAGTTTTTGATCTCAACCTAGTTTTTTTTCTTCTTTGTTGTGCTCCCAGTCTCTGAGTTCGTGGTACTGTTCACATCATACTGTTCACACGATATTGTTCATGTCGTACTGTTTGCGTGGTACTGTTCAAGTCGTACTGTTCACATGGTACTATTCACGATTTATCCTATTTCTTTTTTTCTCAGGATTATGACTACTGAAAAATATGATGTCCTCTTTGTTCGTCTGAATGGAAAGAACTACTCCACCTGGACATTCCAATTCCAAATCTTTGTCAAAGGCAAAGAGCTTTATATCCTTAATTAGTTGGCCCGACTGTAGTTCCCATTTATAGCTTTTTAGCAAACTTCAAAGCTAAAAATCAGATTGTATCATATCATTTAAAGGAGAATTCTGCAAAGGAGAATAGACACTTTTGATCCCAATTTCTCTGAGTTTAACATGAATATGGTGGATGTCATTAGAGAGCTAAGCAAAATTAGAAGAGCCTTTCTTGCTGGTAAGATAAACGTAAAATGACTTAATTCTCCACATATTACAAAAGAACAAATGCAGATGCATCAAACTGTTTCTTCTGCGAAATTTTAATAGCAGTTCTATTTACAATAATATTCTTTTGTACTTGTTTTTTGTTTTTATTTTGTAAATTGTTTCACACATATCAGTATTCCTTTTCAAACCTTGAAATATTATAAAATTGAGATTTCTATATTCTTAATTGCACTTGCTATTGGCTTTGGCTCTTCCCAGATTAATTGTTTATATAGTTACAATTTCATTTCTCTTTTTCTGCCGTTATGCTATGTATTCTAAAATTCTAAAACTACGAAGGTAACCTGCTTCTTCTCGAATTTCAGTATTGACGCTCGAATAATCAAAGCTGAGGTAAAAGCTACAGCCATTTCAAAAATTGTTTGTTTGGAGTATTATGTAATGTTTAATTATATTTTACCCCCGTTAACTACTCATCTTACTTAACGTATCTAATAGTCCATCTAAGTAATGGACTTTATTATACTGTAGTTTTATTTCCCAAGATTTTCCAAATTTTAATGCAGAGCATAAAAATTCTTTCAAACTAATTCACGATGGAGATTTGTCATTGGTCTCCGAGAATACTTTGCACCTATAACATGATTACAACAACAACAAAGCCTTATTCACAGTACCAAATTTTTATTTTATTATATTGGGATCCATAAACTTGTCTTTAAAAATTAAGAGGTTACATAGTAGATAATTCTTTCTAACATTTGGTTTATCAGACACAAAATTCTTGGTAAAAAAAAAAAAACTTCCACATATGAAATATACAAATTAATGAGTATAAACTCAAAGTACAAGGGTCAAAATAATAAGTGGACTTCAATAAGTTGACGTACACAGTGCCAGTGACTGCATATGCTTTACAGATACTTACATTCAATCTTTCTATTTAAGGAATTTCACATTTCTGAGTCCATGTCTTGTGTAAAATCATGTTATAGATTCAATGTTTAAATATTAAGATAACAGCAAAAAATATGTCAACCATCTATGCTGAGACTTTTCAATCTATGCAAAGGATAGTACTTGTAAATTGTAGAAACAGTAAATGAATCAAGTAACAACTCTTCTAGGAGTCATGCAAAGAGCAAACCAATTAATCAAGTGATTATATGTCAGTGTGAGACTGCAAGTCATCGTGGCAAAAAATGTAGAAGTATACGAACATTGCAGAGATCAAATTTCACTTTCTACTTGTCCCTCACTTTTGAAATCTATTGCTTATTTTATTTGTTTACCTTTGTCTTTAATTTTAGCTTTTAAACTACAGAGTATGGTACAACACATGCACTACTTTCACCCTAAGTCCATATAAATCAAACATTATGTTCTCATATTAGCAAGTGTTTCAATTTACCTCAAATTTAGTTGTATGATACTCTAACTGTTTAAAAGAACTAAACATAAATTTAGTTAACTGTCATGTAATCATGTCCAAAAGCCTTACCTTTGTAAATTTGCAAGCCCCATCATATTATGCAGCATGGTCAGTTGGAACTTGGAAAAACACTTCTTCTCTTCTAGTTCTTTGAGAGTTTACGTTGTTAAAGCCGGTTGATGAATACTTGTCACCTACATCCATAGATTCTGCTGTAATCGTGGAAAGAGATTCAAAGAATGTGACATATGCAAGTGCAAGCCATATCAATTCAGTAGACTGTTTGAAGGCTGATCAAGTGATTTTGGTGACTAATTTTAGTGTGTTGTGTTATATTTGACACAAGTTCAGCTCTACAAGAGCAATCGTTTAGTTATCCTCGCTGTTTTCACACTCATGGTTATCTGAAATCTGAATACTGAACTAAGTATAGCCTAATTTTAAACTGTAGAGTTTTGTTGATCAGTCACTCATTGTAGATTGTAAATTAGACATTCTTATACAGGTATGCTATAATTTTCTAATGGGAAAGAGCTGCACACCAACTGCAAAATGTTCATTTCACCAAAAAGATGATTTAGACTTGTAACGCAATTGTGTATGGTAATTGGAACCATTTGACTGATCTTATTTGATGTTGATGTTGATGTTGATTGAGTGTCAACATCTTGCAATTGTACTGTCATCACTAAGCGTGCTTCTATTTGATAAAGAGATATCCCAGTCTTAATTTCTAATGGTTGTTTTTTTGCTATAACTGCAAATTGTAAAAGATTTATATTATATTTGTTCTAGCATTTCAAGCATCAAAGACTAACGAGCACTAGAAAGGATTTGCTTCATAATATTACCATGATCAATTAATTTTGAGAATGTTCCTATACGATTCTTTAGACTATTAAACCGTCATTATATACTAGACAAAAGGTGTTGTTTCATAGGTGATTGATGACTTTCAAAATATGAACATCACGGATTGTAACAATAGAGCAATCCTCACATCATATACCTCAAATAAGTTACTGAACTGACTTCAGAGGACGCAAGCTACTCAATGACTTCAAAAAAATGACTGCTATGCTATTTCTCAGGAGTTTAAACAAATTGAACTAAACGGAACAACCTAAGCTTAAGCTTGGCTTGCATAAAAATAGAGAAATGTTATACATACTATCTTATGTATAAAAAAGTAGTAAATAAAAAAATAGAAAATTTAGAATTATTTTTAAATTATGATATTCTCATTTATTTAAATAGGTCAAATTCAAAGTTTGGATTTAGATTGTTAGAAAGCATAATACTTACATTTGACTTGTTTATCTTATTTATAGCTTTATTTTTATATTTATCAAATACATTCTTAATTTTTTAAGTTTATTAATATAATATTTAATAGATCTTTTCATTTAAAAAGATGATATAAAAGAAAGAAAAGAAAGAGAATAACAGAATGTTTAAAAATAAAAAATATATAAGTAACTTTTTTTGACAAAATTGTAATTCATTCATTAGAAGAAACCAACTTCATCAAGCATTAGAGAGTTCATTTCATTTACCTCCGTAATAAACTAATAATGACCAGTTTAAGTAAAACATTAGTACTTGGTTTGTAGATTGGTGCAGCCGTTTCTAATTTTCCATTACGTTTGGTATTAGCTTTAACTGCAAACCAACTGCATTCTTCTAAGGGAACGAACGTGGAATATTGAAACTGCCTTTGGTTTTGGCATTTATATCAAGGGTTTTACTCCATACATCAATATACATTATGAGTTGACTTGAATGATAGTGTGATTTTATATTATTATTTAATTATAAATTATCGTTTATATAATATTTAATTTGTAAAATTTAAAAAGTTTATCATATACAATAAAGTATAAGTGGATTGTAATTGAATGAAAGTATAAAAAAATTAAAAAATAATCTCTTCTTTACGCATTACTAATATTATCTTCGCATTAGTATATATATATATATATATATATATATATATATATATAATAATGCAATTCAGGACAATTTTTTTTCTTGAAGGTGCGATTGAAAAAAATATACAACCCTATTTACAACAAATTCGATTTTTGGAGTAAATGATACTTTTGTCACTTCATGGTCAAGGATCAAACTCCAGAATTTAGTTGAGGGACTTAAATGTTCAACCACTTGTACCAACATATAACTTTTAAAAAATATTATTCAATATAAATTGGTTAAATTAAAACATATTGTATTAAAAATGTTATTATTTATTTAATTTAATAATATTGTATTATTTATTTAATACTAGCAAATATATGTATAATTTTGAGATAATCACGTATTAACGTTATATGCAATCTATTTTATATATAATTGTGTATACTAAATAAGTTTAATTAATAGATTAGTTAATTATGAAGTAAAAGGCTGAGTCCAAATTGACTGGCACTTGAAGAAAAAAATTAGAAATTAATCTAATTGGCATATTTGAAATTTAATAAATTAAAACCGTATAATCACAATATTTAAAATATTAAAAAGGTAATTAAATTAAGATTTTATTTTATTTTAAGTTTTAACAAAGTATATTGACTTTAAAATATTAGTTTTATAATTATATTGTTATTTTTAAATTTAAATCCAATTAAGTATTATTTTTTATATTAATTTGATTGAGGGAAAGAATGTGATAATAAAGTAATTTTAATTTATATGATAAAATAACTGTATATACTATATATAAAAATATTTATCCTATATATTTATAAGAAATAATTCATTAGTCATATTGGAAAGATATAATAATTATTTAATATAATTATATTTTTATTTGGAACTAAATAAAAGAAAAAATAATTAAAAGAATTATATTAGAAAGACTTTATTTA
>PYAF01002146.1:182755-201277 GCA_007407185.1 Glycine tomentella | reverse complement strand
CAAGCAGTTACGAACGTGCAGGTGGAGGCCGGAAATATAGGAAGCCACTCGCGCACGTTGCAGTTAGCCAACGGTCAGGTATTTCATCTATAAATATGGCTCGCTCGTTGGTGAAAGGTACACACCCACTCTAGCTCTCCCTCTTTCAATTACACAGAGCACACACCCCACTCCCATTGGTGTATCTTTGTGATCTTCTATTTCGAGGTATCATCCTCCATTGATATCCTTGGACTTGCAGAGTTAGAGTGATCCAACATCAAACACGCAACACTTCGGTGTTATACATTTGTGTTCTAAAGATTATACAGAACAAGAGTAAATCAATACCTGGAATCCAAATGTGCGGTGAAAATAAAGCTTACGGTAGAACGATGAATCTATGATATTTCTATTTGGAATCCACAATAAATGGGCTAAGGGTCCACCTTTCTTTCAGCCACCGAAATAAAAGGGCCTCAATCGTTTTCCAAACCACATTTTGGTCGATATTAATTTTGATTTAGGCAGAGACCACACTTATTTTCCTTATTTTTCTTTCACAAGTTGAGTGATTGTCAAAATGGAACAGAAATCGGATCGATTCTCTTTGGATAAATACCATGGAACTATATATACCAAAAAAAACATATCAAGAAATTGTTTCATTTCTGCGTCTCGTGGAAAGCAAAGCAGGCTCCAATACGTGGATATTTTGTTTAGAGATTTCAGCCTAAAATAACTTGCATGTAAGCCTTCAGGTCGAAAAAAAGGTTGCTTACAAGAGTGGAAAGGCTTTGGTTTTGCCGCGTAAGGGGAACTTCCCTTTCCTGCCTTACCCACCTTCTTGATCTTTTCTTTGTTT
Source organism: Glycine tomentella (assembly GCA_007407185.1). Classification (NCBI taxonomy): domain Eukaryota; kingdom Viridiplantae; phylum Streptophyta; class Magnoliopsida; order Fabales; family Fabaceae; genus Glycine; species Glycine tomentella. The sequence continues at coordinate 200,433 of PYAF01002146.1, read as the reverse complement.
TATACCATAAGACAACTTGAATTAAGAGTTAAGAATTAAACGGGACAACCACAGAATATAACAACGGATTGGGCAAGGAGATAAAAGTTCTTTGTCTCTGGTTTCAGTAGCACTCACCTTCACGCCATTTGAGTTTGGGGCTGCTAAACAGAAAGCGATTTGGGTGCCTATTTCTTCAAAGTTAAGTAGACTATCGGTGGAGTACAAGTTACTTAGACTGAGTTTGAATACAAGTTATAAGTAATTTCAGTTTTTCTATTTTAAATATAGAGTTATTTTTTTTCAATAAAGAAATTTTCAAAACAATTCTAATTTTGTATCTACACATGCTCTTAATCCATTACCATTTTACTTCATGTGGTCCCAACTGTTTCCTGCTTATGATATACGTTGAAATTTTATAAGGTACTTAAATATTTGTTTTAACTTGTAAAGAAACTTGTCAAACCCTATTGAACATTTTATGGAAGATATTTCGATTTGGAGATGTCAAGTATAATGGCTGAAATGATTTGTCTGTAGCGCCAGTTAGCCCCACCGGTAACCAACTGAAAGAAAGCTAATGCGACTTATTATGCAATCATGCCATGAAATGAGCCATTCATTACAATCACGGAACTTTAACTTGACCATCCCGTGCAAACATCTTTTAAATGCCCTTCCCAAACCAAGTGATTTTACAGCTACTTATTCCTTATGATTCTTTTATTAGTAAATATTAAATTATTAAATTTTATTAATAGAAAAATTCAAACTTACGATTTTTTTTTCTCTTTTCCATTCTCCATTTATCATTAAGTTAATATTATATCTTCACACCTTATGAATTTTACTCTTCTCAGCTATCGGCAATAATTTTTTTCTCCCTTTAGATTACACTTTGCTTTCCTCAAAATTTTCTTTCTAAATTTTAATTCAAGCTATTAACGGTGATGGGCTTTACCTATCTTATAATCATACTTTATGGGAGATAGAAAAACAAAATACTTTCGATAAACTCTGTTTCAAAAACCATACACTCTGCAGTCTGCATCACTTAAAACAACATAGATTTGTATTGACAAAATAAAATAATTTTTTGAACTATTTAAAATGAAATAAAATAAGAATGACAACTTTATTTTATTCTATCACGGTTAATATGATAAAATAAATTTTAAAGTTTTTTTTTAAAAAAAAAACTATAAGATCGTCAGTAATTTAGGTCCTATTTAGGTGGATTTAATTTTTTTATTTTCCAATTTAAATTTAAAAATAATTATTGTTTGGATAAAAAAAAGTTAAAAGTGATCTTAAATAAATTTAAAATCATTTTAATTCACTTTTGAAAACAAGAACAAAATCCCAAAATAAAAGGGTGACATGGTGGTAAGTCTAAATCATTAGCAATGTTGTTCATACAGTCATGAGCGTTGAATATTCCAAACATATTAGAATCAACATTGCATATCTCATTCGGTTCATCGCGTCGGTCCGTAAAGTGGATCAAAATATTCACATTGCCTGATTCAAGACCCATGTACTCCAGTTCATCCATTTTGTTCCTGTGGTCCCAAACATCAACATTATTTAACCAACAATAATACACTAATGATTTTAAAAATCATAAGTGGTCCCCCATTGAAACCCCATTCAGAAATAGATAATAATAAACAATCAAAATTAAATATATAATCTTAAAAAGTAACTTATATAACAGGTCCAGTAGTTACTGACAAGTATAACCCTAGCGTGAACAGAAATCGTGGAACAGAAAGAGAAACAGAGTACTCGTGAACGTCAAAGAGAAAGACAAACAGAGGCACTCGTGAACATCGCGAACTGAAAGAGAAACAATGGAGAACTCGCGAACTGGAAGAGAAACAATGGAGAATTCATGAACTATAAAATGAACGGTGAAGAAATCGTGAACGGTGAAGAGGAATGGAACGTGAACGTTGTGAGAGAAAGAGAAACTCGTACACCTAGACGCTGAAGAAGAACTCGCCAACAAGAGGAAGATGAACAGTACTCGTGAATGGTGAAGAAGAATAAAACGTGAATCCTAAATTCTAAAACTAATTGGAGGGGATAATTTGAGTTTTACAATTAAAATGTACGGACAATTTTGTCTACTCACATATTTCATTGACATTAGTTAACTGCGTTAATAAAGGGGGTTAGTAGAGGGGGTAAAAGTAATATGCAAAAAGATAAGGATATCAAGTGAAATTTGATAAAAAAACACAATGAGTGCGAGTGTAATTTAATCTAGTTTTTTTCATCATTTTTCATTTCTTATCCAGCTTTAGACCTATCACGTGGCTACGAGCTCTTTCCTTACTCAGACCCCAAGCGGGCACGGTGACAAGACTTTCCCAAGTCAGCTAATGAAGGTTCGGCTCGCCTGTCTTTGAGTGTGCTTTTGCGGAACTATTCTATTCATCTATCCCGTTCTCCTCCGTTCCGTTCTGGCCCTGTCGTCACCTATTGAGAAAGCAGCCTCCGTCGCCTCTCGTTCGAGTTCTATTTTTGCTTTCCTTCATTGCCTTCACCCAGCCCTCCAAGTAGAGGAAGCGATCTTATTCATCTGATCTTGGGTTGGCCTTTGAGTTGCCTGATACCGGCTATGATCTAGCTCTTCAATGCCATCCATGCTTTCAGTTTGGTTTTTTAGTAATCCAAAAAGCAAAGTATATACTCTGATGGTACCAAGCCTCTTTCAGTTTGACCTTAAAGTGCTGCCCTCTTTTTTTATTTGATTTTGAGGCGATCCTCAAGCATTTGCCTTTTATTCAATCTTCACTATAGTTGACAAATGACCTAGAATGTTACTTTATACACTATACAATTTTCTTCATACACTATATAAAGTTTAAAATGGTAAAAATACCCCTCTCAACAGCTTTTAACTCCATGGTGTTCAGACTTAGTGGTATATGTTGTTGTGCTTTATTTCGGTGGTTGTAGAGTTATTTGTTGTGCATTTGTGGTTAGTGGTAGTGAAGATTAGTGTTCGCCTTCGTCGGAGTTGAGCTAGTGGTGGTTGGGAATTGCTGGTCGAGGTTAGTGCTTCGTTATGGCTGCAGCAAGGTAACGACAGTTTTTCGATTTCATATGGATCAAATGATCCATATGAACCATATGGATTAGGTAATCCGTATGATTTATATGGATCAGCTGATCCATATGGTTCATACGGATCGGTTGATCCATATGGTTTATACGAATCAGTTGATCCATATAGTCCATACGAATCAGGTAATCCATATGGTTCATACAGATCAATTGATCCGTATGGTTCATATGGCAGGTGTATTTTTAAATAAATTTTTGAAATAAAATTTAAAAAGGTTTATAATGGTTTAAAATGAATTTTAAAAAAATTGTGTATCCCTTCTAAAATTTGGGGAAGATTTAGTATTCATAAATTGGATACTTAGGTATGTTATGATTTATTTTGATTATTTTGAATGTTATATTTTTAAAAATTGGATGTTTTAATTGTAAATTTATGCGTATGTTTGATCAATGTATAAATTTTATTTTGATTTTTGAAGATGGACGACAACGAGTGGATGTATGACTGTATTATATCTGAAGAAATTAATATGGATGAAGACATTGAAGAAAAAACTGATGCGTCTAAAAATGTGAATTGTTCAGTTGATTGTTCTGCAGACTTCAAGACGTCTCAGGTATTTATTTGATTTAGGAATAAATTATAGTTCTTAAATGATTGAATCAACAAGATAACAAACAATTATCCATTTTTGTAGGTGTTCATTTTAAACCATTATAAACCTTTTTAAATTTTATTTCAAAAATTTATTTAAAAATACATCTGCCATATGAACCATACGGATCAGTTGATCCATTGATCCGTATGAACCATATGGATTACCTGATCCATATGAACCATATGGATTACCTGATCTATATGAACCATATGGATCAGCTGATCCGTATAAACCATACAGATTACATAATCCATATCATTCATACAGATTACCTAATCCATATGGTTCATACCAATGCCACCACCGCCGTCAGCCTATCAACGAAGAAGAACAAGAAAACACATAGCGGCTCACGAAAGGAAAAGCAACATAATAGTGTATTAGAAAAAATCAAAATAGTGTATTAGAAAAATAGAAGGTTATTTTCGATATTTAACTGTTAATATAGTATGTATGGAGAAATTTATATAGTGTAGGAAGTAACACTCAATGACCTATACCCATCCTATGAAATGACTTGGGCTTAAATTTCATTTTGGAAGTCCAAATTGAAATTTAGTTTTTTTTTTTCTCAACTTGCTACTTATATTGAGTTTGTGTGACTGACCCTATCTAAACCCTACTCAATAAAATATAGGATTAAAGTTTCAGCGTGATTTAAAATTGACCCTTTTTTATCCTCACTGAATTGAACAAAACTTTTAAAAAAATTCTATAGGTACTATTTGTGTTATTTTTCCATTAGAATTGGAGTTCACCTCGATAATATGCATTATCTTTTAATACAACCTCTGTGGATACTATATTTGTACGTTAGAAACAAAAAGAATGACCAAAATTTCAGGACATTTGAACTCTCAAGCAATTTTTTTTTATGGGGGGGTATCCATTCAACTTTTTTTACATGTCAATGTACAATTTACTTCTTATATAGTTAATTCATGTTTGAGTAGGTAATACTTCCACAAGCCATTCTTAATTTTTTAAGCAAAGATTCCCGAGGCTGCATTCCGGCTGCCTGCATCTGATACAGAAACTTAACAGCTTCAATGTACAAACCATTCTGTATGTAACCCAAAAGCATAGCATTCCAACAATCAACCTTTCCCTCCTCTTGGCTCATCTCAAACAAAACACCCGTTTTGCATCTTTCCATAACCCACATCTTCCGTACATGACAATCAAACTACACTGCACATAGTGATCCGAGACCAGCCCAAGTTTGATAGCATCAGCATGAACTTGTTCACCACATCGTTCCTGATTCAGCATCCTCCCACATGCCTTGAGAACACTAGAAAACATGAAGCATTCCTTCTTCACCTCGCGCATTCCTATCTCCTTGAAGTCGTCAAAAACCTCGGAGAAATGTCTTTCCCTACTACTACTAACAATTTTAGCCGTCCAAGTCAACGTGTTATGTCGCGACACCCCATCGAAGACAGCACTCGCATCTTCAAGGCATGTGAATCTCCCGTAAAAGTTGATCAAGGAGCTGCTGAGAAGTACATGATCACAAGTACCCAACTTCAACAACCATCCATGAACTTGCATTCCTAAAGGTACATTTACCGTGCATGCACAGACCTTGAGAAGGTAAGCCCATATCCACGGAGGAAATTTCAACATACCCAATTGGCTTAACATGTTAACAAAAACATTTGTTGCCACCTCGTAATCCGTATTATCATAGTAAGCAACAAACAAGGTTGCCCAAGTGTTGAAGTCCCTCACACGCATTTTGTCAAACATGTGGCGCGCATTTTCCAACAAACCACACGACACGAACATAACGAGAATCCTATTGAGGAAGGGCAATGGGGGTTTGATGCCGCTCTTGGAGATGTGGGTGGCCAACTCAATGGCGGTTTCTGGGTCGCCGGAAACAGTGCAATCTCTTATGAGAGAGGTGTAGATGTCAATTTGTACGGGAAAGGGTAGAGCTTCCATCAAGTGCAATATGTCAGAGGTTGTGGCCCCTTTTCTCTTCTTATTTTTCTTCTTCGTGAAAGTAGTTGTTTGAGGAGTAAGGGGTTGTGGGAAAGTGTGGTTAGAGAAGTTGTGAATGGGGTGGCACAAGGGTGGTCGAAGCTCGAGTTGATGGTTGGGAGGAGGCAAAGTACGTAGGTTGCTGTTCTTTAAATCGACGTTTTCGTCGATGAATAGGTGGTGGGTTGGTACTGTTGTCACCGGTGCAGTGATGAGTACCATTTTTCACGTCCATGACAACCTGCTATTCACACTATATATGTTTTCTTCTATCATAATCCTCTCGAGCCCTAAATTCTAAACATTGAAACACCACCCTATGTGTTTGGTAATCGAAGTAAACCTTAAACCCTAACCGCCAAAACACCACCGTCTAGTTTCTGCTCTTCGAGAGTTTAGTTTCTCTGGCTCTGTTATCCTTTCCTTTGCATCAAAATAAATAACACCCAAAACACTTCAAAATGATTTTTATTTTTAATTGTTTGTCGTTTTACAACTACATAAATTTATATTTACTTAAACTTTTTCTTATTTCAACATTTTATGAGGTTTTAATTAGAGTTTTATATATATATATATATTTAAAATAATTTTACATTCAATCATAAAATACTATTTAAATTATTTTAAAAATCAACCAACTTAACATTCATTATCAGTCTTTATTAGATGACTTCATTATATATTTTTTTTCTTTATTTAATGAACAACCTTTAAAAACAATCATTTTAAATCAAACGAAATGTTAATTGTATGGAAATGAAGGTGTAAGTAAATAAAAGATTTTAAATGAATAAAATAATTAAAGATTAATATCAAATTTTAATTTTATGGAAAATAAAATCCAATTTTAAGAATTTTCCAGAAACAAAATATATTCTTAAAAAAAAAATTGTCAACACTTGTCATATATGTTATAAATTGTTCACATGTATGATTGAACCCCGTTAAATACATAAATAATTAATGGATCTAATTTAATCCTAAGACCAATTCACATGACGAAAAATAAAGGAGGGATGGAGAATGGGTGAAATGTCTTGAAGAAACTAAAAGCAAGATTAAAAAATACTAAAATTTGCTCAATAAGACCAATACATACAGCACCAGCAGCAGAAAGAGGAAAAAACAAAATGGTAACGGGGAAAATTGGCATCAGATGATACAAATGAAATGAAGAACAAGTAGCTGCACGTTTTGGGGAGTAATGCTTTCTCACATTCCTGGAAGTGTCTGATCAAGTACCCTTTACATTTGGTATTCAGCATTCGCTTGAATTCATCCAATATGGCCGGCTGAGAGAAGAAATGAAAATTCATCAAGATTCATAATCTTCAGAATCTGAATCTATCTCCTCAGACAATTTATCATTTATCATTGCACTTGGAGTAGATCGATATCGAATAGACTGTAAGAAGTTGAAATATGCGTACTTAATGTCAAACTGCATATCGTACCCTGCATAAAATATAACTTCCATCAAAATTCTGATTAAAATTGGACATGGAACTGAAAACGGAAGTCTTGGTCCTTACAATAATTTACTGCAATAGTTAACGCTCCATCATCCGCACCCTGTCTAACATGATGGAACCACATACTAGGCCTGCATGAATTTCATCCTGTCAACATATGCTACAGAAAGGATACTCAACAATAAGATGGAAGAGAATTTGAACTCTGGATTAATTTCCACTAACAATACTCTTCTTTCAAGTTAAAAATCGGATACTATTTGATGCAACCAAATAAAGCAAAATCCAAAAGTTCTCTAACAAGGTTGCCAAAATATTCCCATTATGTTGAAAGTACCTGCTACATCAGGTCACTCGTGCAATGTGGATGCTCACTCATTCCTTCTTTTTTCTTTTTTTAGGGGTTGGGGGAGGAGGGCAGAAGCACTTGACTTAATGCAGAATATACCGACAAAAATACCAACAAATTCATGCATTCACTCGTGTTGCATGGCAAAAATTGCTAGATAACAAGCCTCAGTAAATGTTGTATGGTTGAGTAGAAGCAATGTTATCAGGACATGGAAATACGTTTGCAGCATCAAATGAAGAATTTTAATGTCTGTACTCCTGTGGTCACAAACCATTAGCCTATCAGCTATAATTCACTCATTTCAGTAAGTTGAAGCAATTGATCGGCAACTGATTTTATTCAAAAAAAATAAAAATGATATGCAATCATGTAATGCAGGAACTGTGTCAGAGTCAATAGCTCATCAGTTTGGTTCTCTTGATCCTCTCTCAATAACCAGAAGTCCATAACACTAAAAGAAATCAGAAAATCTATTATTGAATCATTCACTAAAGGTGATTAGTAAGCATGACAAAGATCTTTAAGTGAGCAAGATTATTCAAGTAAACTAGTAAAATGGATCACAATCACTGCATCCATTAAGTTCAGTAGGCATTAGAGAGAACGGATTAACCAAAAAGCATAATGCATGAACAACGAGGAACATAACACAGTTATGTAATTTCAATTAACATCATATGCCCAGTGACCTAATCACAGGTTCAAATTTACAATCTCAGATGATAAAGAATATCCAGCAGAAGAAAGAAAGCACACCATTAAAACACATTCATATGATGCAAACGCAAAGCAAGGGAATCTTACAAATACAGAACCTCGCCAGCCTTCACAGTACATTCAAAGGGCCGAGGGCCATTGAAGAACAGGGGAAACTTGGCCATCTCATCATCCATGGTCTCCAGAGAAGGATAAGGATCCACACTGCACCAAGGCACATACCTTGTTGGCTTCTCAAGTTCCAAATCGAACTCTCCTGTATCCTACAAACCACAACACCCAAATGAAATCAACTCCAAAAGGCAACACTTTTTAGTAGCAAAACCCACACCCCATCAACAAGAAAGAAGAAAAAAAGGGATGAACATACAATTTGGTTAAAAACTAAATATTAATTGTGTTGAATAACTCCCTGAAAGTTTCAGTTTTTACACAAAGGAGAAAACTTAGATGCAGTTTCATAGATACTGAACTCCAATCAAAATTGGAGTTTTGCCTCAGTAATCCACATGATAAATGTTTCCGTTAAATGTCAACGAGGATTGCTGAGGCAAATTCTAATTTAAGTTGGACAACACCACCAAAAATACTTATGAAACTGCACCTAATTTTCTCTTTATACAAACCAAATTATTAACTCGTTGGTAACTTTAATAGAATTAACTAGTTAGTAACTTAACATATAACTTATAAACGATGGAAACATATGGCATGAAAATAACACTGAATTTACATTTTCTTGAATTTTTTTTTTTAAAAAAAAAAATGGATGGGACGAAAATACCCAAGAATATGAGTAAGTGGCAGCAGGGTAGTGACAAATATACAAGCGATGAACATCAGTAGGTGGCAACAACATGAAGTGCTTTTCCCCGGTGACAACAGCGTAGAGATTCTCGTAGTGATCCTTGTGGAACGAGGTACGGGAATGCTGGTTACCGATCCAGAGGTTCACAGCTTCGGGTTCAGAACCAACAGCTTCGGTGGCCCAACCAAAGTGGGGGTCACAGTCAGCAGCAAGAGACGAATACTCAGAGCGAAAGCAATCATTTTGTTGCTGCGCGTAAGCCACCAGCTTGTTGGGCTCGGAAGAGGAGATGAGGTGAAGGGCTTGGGGGAAAGGCACGCGCTGCACGTGCGCCGAGGCGAAGCAGAGGGAGGAGCGGAGAGGGGTGAGGGCGTCGGCGGCGCCGGTGGGGGTGAGGTGGACGGAGACGGTGGCGCCGGAGAGGGATTGGGAGAATTGGGAGGGGTTGGTCCAGGAAGAGAGTGCGGGCCAGTGTGAGATGGCGTTGGAGATTATGCATGGCTTGTTTGGAGTGATGAAGTCTCTCAGAAACTGAATTGGGGTTGGTGGTGACTCTAGTCTCTCTACTCTTCCGCTATTTCCCAAACTCAAATCCCTCACTTCCCTCCACAGTTCCTCTATCTCATTCTCCTCCTTCATCTTACTTAACAAGTCTCACTTTTTTCAAGAACAGGTTTCTGGAGCTTCTTATATAGTTATATGTAAAGTGGAATTTGTGATCAGGTGAAAATGAAATTATTAAGTGCGCGATCACGTTCGATAATTGATTTTATTTATATTTTTAGATGTTTAATTTTATGATAAAAAAATATTTAGAATTAATTCTAAATTAAAGTAATTTTTAGGATGAATCCAAAATTTTATATTGAATTTCCTTTTTAACATGATTTTATTATAAAACATTCAAACATAAATTATATTACATCAAAATCAATTTTAACCAAAATCAATTTCATTTAAAATCAATTTTGACAATGCTTATCTAAACACACACTAAAAAGATTTAGTTTAATTAATTGAACATATATGCAAATATTATAAATCCCTTATATTGTCTTCAATTCACACATATTAAAAAATAAAAGATAAAAACAAGGCCATGAGAAAGGAGATAAGTATTAAACAGAGTGTAAAAAAAATAAATATAAGCCTAGTGTTTCATAAAAAAGTGTAAACTTTCTGTAGAGGTGGTGATGGTCTTTAGTTTTTAGGATTATTGTGTGTATTGTATTATTTCCTTTTAACAAATTGTTAAATCAAATTGTTTTTATTTTTGCAAAATATACAGGCAATGGCATAAAAGCATTTGGATCATTTGTGGGGGCAAAGACAATCTACAATGGATTAGAAACAACAAATTTGTGGAAGAAAATGTATTTTGTACGAGATTTTATATACAAAGTTGGGTTGCAAAACAGGCAAAAGCCTGACATTAAGATGCACATCTCAATTTATCCGTGGAGCGCAATCTCTCAAGTGAAAGCTGTGTGTTTCCCAGTTACTTCACCTTTTCAAGGTTAGTCCATTCATTGACAATGACAAAGGGAGGTAAACTGGGGTTTTTGTCACACCATGTCGCCACATGACTTTAAATTCAACTAGTCGTTGTTATTTTGGTGCCATTCATTGAGTTGTATGCTTTGCAGCGTGGGATGTGCTACTCTACAATCAATGGCAAGAACAACCCATTGCCCTCGATCTCTGAGACATTGTGAGTCCAACTAGCTTCCTCATGCAGTGCAATGCAAGTGGTCATGAATGAAAACCACCAGTCTTTGGCTATGTCAGCTACTCACTGAGTTTGAGGGTGGTGTGTCACCTACGCGAATCCTATTTGGCAATGGCCTTGCAATAAGCCCATCTGTTACCCACCCTACCAATTCTCCATCATTTTTGACATGGTTGAATTCCCTTTCCACATAATCCAGAGATATATGCAGCCTCCCACCAGGTTTGGAATCATTGAGGGTTCCTCTTCCTCCAATTCCTGCGTTCTTTTCTAGCCAGTAAAGATAATTGACCTGGAACAATGCCTTGAGCATATCTTGCTGTGAACAGTTTTCTTTGAGCACAATCTGAATCAGGAAGATGCATTATTAGACCCAAGAAACACAATGGCAAATATTTAATTTAAAATAACCTCTCAAAATTGGGCAAAAAGTAAACTTGATGCAGTAAGTTGCTAATGCCTGAAGGGGAAAACCATTTGACAAATAAACCACATTTTTCAGCCTCTATAGTTTTCAATCTTTATTTTGGAAGCAGAGAATGGAACAGAGCAGCTCAGAAAGGAAAAGCTACAAGATGAAAATGAATTGTGTAGCCTTCTTCCTCCAATCGATTAAAATACTTCTCTTGTTTCAGTGATTGTCACAGATATCATTACATTTGGACCTCCCCACTATATAAGTTTGTTAATTAAAGCTCCAAAATAATAGGAACCAGAAACAAGGATAGCAGTTAAAAACTTGTAAAAGTGCTTACTGACAAGAAAAATTTCCCTGTACTTTTAATTCTAAAATATTGGACTTGTTTAGGATGAGAAGAACAACCAAAGGAAAAGGAAAGTCGGTTGTCAACTTACACAGAATTTTCCCATGTACTCTGACAAGATGTAGCCTTCATTTTTATAAAGCCCAAATAGGGCAAGCACATCTTCCTTGCTGTTGACAATTTCACTGAGCTTGGATCCAAGCTGCAGACGATGTTCAATTTCTGCAGCTGCATCTTTTGCTTCAGATGATAAAACAATTGATTGTGCCTATTACAAAAGTAAACAAGCCAAAACATATACAAATTAGATTGTGCAAAACATAATACCAACCGGTTCTGATACTTGTCCATCCTTCTCGGCAGCCTAATCAACTGATGTAAGAAGAGTATCTATCTGATATAATCTAGGAATTCATAGCATGTTGAGAAGAGCAAATAACATTATCATAGACAGGTCAAGTCTCGCATGTTTTATGTTTAATACTTCCTAAATTCAACCCACATTGACAACAGTAGTGAAGATGGAATAACAGTGGCATAAGAACGACATATTAAACCCTAAAAAATTGCAAAAGTAACCTTCCAATAAGTTATCATCATAGCAAGGGACAGACAGACATGTGACCTGATACTCACCAGCCTGAACTGAGAAATACTATTAGAAGAAGCCAGAAAGAACCTTACAATTATACAAACTATTATCAAAATAAAAAAATAAATGTAATTTTAGGAAGCAGCAAATTTTGAATCGGGAAGACAGTAGCTTTGTTTCAAAGGTTTAAATTTCACAACTTAAACACAAGCAAGATTAACTCACTTTGTTTGCAAAAGTTGCATTTAATATGGGTACTGCTGGAAATAGTGGCTCCTCATCATTGACCTCTTTAACTGGAGGTGCCTGGCCACTCAGTAGATATTCACTAAAAACCAAACCTGTCAAAATAATCAATGAGACATATAAAGTTTTGACCTTTTAACAAACAAATCAACCCCTAGACCCTAGTAGCATTTCCAGATTTCCTATTCACCCAACAATTGATTGCAAAAACATTCTGTTGTATAATTGCAACCTACAAGAACTTCCAATATTTTATAACAAACTTAAATCAACAAAGAAGAGACATGTCAGAATATTCAATGTTTCATCAACAGTATAAACTATAAACTAAACTAATTTTTCATGAGAAAAATAGGGCACAACTCCCTCATGATTGAGTTTGAGTGGATGTGAGAGAGATTCAAAATTACTTGCACGATAAGGATTTAAAGTCCGTAGTTGAATGGACTGATACGACTTCAGATTGCAGTACATATGGATCCAGGTCAAGACAGTAAATGCAGCAAGAACAAGGGGTGTGGAGGAGCCTATGCAGTTACCCAATCCTATACCGAGCCCTATACCAATAAACCTGCTTGCCATTCCTTGGACCTCCCCTTTAGCAATTACCTACAATTTACAATTATTTTCAGAGAGAAAGCAGAATGTAGCTATAAGTGTCAAATGAATACTCATGAATCATTATCATGCCACTTATAGCTCTTGATAGATTCCAAACTAAGAAAACAGAATGATTGTTGCATTGCATCATTAACTTAATACTCATATTTAATAAAGAAGAAAGAATCGAATTTTCACCTCAGCAAAATTCCTTTGAGCAGCAAAACCAGCAAAGAAACAGCTCCTGGTTGAAGCCTATGAAGAAGAAATCAGTTCAAACTTTCAATCATAGTTATCTACCTCATATAGCGAAATGTAGCAACCAACTCTAAAAACGCTATAGGGAGATAGTAGGTTGCAGGATGACTGTAATTTTAAATGGTATATAACCCAAACTAAATGGTATAAAGTATAAACAACTGTGTTCCAGGGGTACAAAAATGGGTTTTTGAAGGTTATATCATGGTAGGGCCAATATAGCTTGTGAAAAGCCAAAATGGCCGCTATTTGAATCCAATAGCGATCTAGGACTGCTCTGCGCAACCATAGCGTGCTATTGACTACTAAACACGCAGATGAATGAGAACCAAAACCACTGAAGGGTAGGTTAGAACAATCACTTTAAACATATCATTTTTATGCTTAATATCAATGCATAGTGTTCATTTAACTTTTGTATTCATATTCACCAGAAAACCGAAATCGAATCATCATGTAAGGTACAGATTCTACACAAGACTCAACTGGCTTAACCAACACTATCTAATTCTAAACAAAAGGATATAATCTTTAGAGACATTGAAAATCATTCATACACTAAAACTTGCATCACCTGAATCAAAGAAGCAGCAGAGCGAGAGGCCCCAGCCACAGCACCAATGAGCACAAAAAACTGAGGGAAAGCAGGAGTACACATCTCCAAACCAAAAGCAGCATTTTCAAGAAGATCAGCGAACAATCTCCACCCTTTAGGGTTAACATCAAAATGGCGTCCAAAGTTAGACAACATGATCTTACTAAGGTACCCAATTCCATCCTTGAGCACCCAATTGATAGCAGCAGCAGTGGGAATAGCCCCTTTTCCCAAACCAACAGCGTAAAGCAACGACTGCGTTGCGAGCACACCACTAACCTGACAAGCCACACCTTGCACTGCTCTCCACAGAGAATACTCCAAGTAATCACTCGTCACGCTCTCGGGGAACCCTTCTGGAAGCATCAAGCGCGTGAACATGTAGCTGCACTTGAGCCACACGAAGGTTGCGACCTGTGAAGGAACTTTGAGGGATGATAGCTCCGACAAGAAGCCTTGTTGTGCGGAGACAAAGACATCGTTGGTGGGGTCGGGGACGAGTTTGGTCCACTTGCCACCTTTGACTTCGTAAACAGGTTCGGAGAAAAGTGAGGTGTCGGCGGTTGAGGAAGGAGACAAAGTTTTGGCCTTTGCGAGTTTGGCGTGGAGGAGGTGGCAGAAGAAGCAGAGGGCGGAGGAGCATAGCAGGGAGAGGAAAAGGGTGTGGTGGGAATTTGAATTGGAATCGGAGGAATCAAAGGGGTTGCCCCAACTACCACCGTTGTTGTTGTTATTGTTGTTGCCGCCGTTGCCATGGGATAATAGAGGGAGGGCTGAAAGGCGAAAGGTGTGAGAAGGGGTTTGTTGTTTGGAACAAAGGGGTACAGCGGCGGCGAAATGTGGCGGCGACGGTGGAGGGTAGTAGCGAAGTTGAAGAGAAGTGAGGAAGGAGGCGGAGAAGGGCGTGCAAGTGCAGCCCATTTTGGTGGTTCCGCCGGGACTAAAACAGAAGAGGGACTGAGGGAGAAAGGTCAAAACTTTGAAATCGACACATTCAGCGCAATATCAAACCAACGTGATCGATTATGCTCACTGTTCACTAGCACACAATTGATATAAAACCCAGCTCGATTATTGATCAGGTCGGGTGCAGTGGGTCATTAGGTCATAGGTTTAATTGGAGGGTTAATAATTTGCTAAATTTGATTCAATTTATATTAAAAAATTTAAAATTATATGATATATATGTATATAATTAACATTATTTGATTAAAAAAATTCATTCATAATTTTATACTAAAAAATTCAGAAAAAATAATTGAAATTTTAAAGTTAATAACGTAAGTAAAATGTATTAATAATAAAAAAGAGTGTAAATAACAACTACCAAAATCAAAACAGCAAATAGGAAATTGCATAAAGAAATAAAAGGGATACAAAAAGTAAAAATGTGGATATGGCCCATATCAAGTCCAAATAAGGAAAAACCCCTAATCAATTCTCACTATATATTGTTTTGCGCTTCTTTTCCCGTTGTTGGGCTTCCTCCTTCTTCCTGTTGGTTGCTACACGCTTGCACTTCCTCCTTCCTGCTGCCACGTTCCTTCCTTTCTATGCAAGGTGCAATGGCGATGGGGATGGCGATGGCGACAACGCTGGCGTGAAGCAACAGCGTGAAGGAGGCTCGACGATGGCACGATGACTAGCTTCCACGTCAAGCCTCGACGACGGCGCGATGACCACAACACCATTTTCAGCTTAATTTTTTTTTATGCCCAACCCAGTTCGGGTTCCAATAACTAACCGAGTTCTCGAGCTTGGACAAAACCAGTCGGGTTCCACCAGACCAAACGAGGCAAACCGTTCTGAATATAGTTACGGTTCGCAATTCAACCTGACCAACCGGGCCATACCGGATTTAATAACACTGTTAGCACATCTTTTATTTTCTGTTTTTAAGAACAAATAAACAATTTATAAATGTAAATTAACTTAAAAATTATAATTGATAGTATTATATTTTATAAATTTAGATTATTGGATTTTTTTTATACTTAATTTTGACTATTAGATTGAAATACTTTTGTTTAAAATTTATAAAAAAATTTACTACATATTAAAGTCATGGCATCAATCTCTTTGGCTTAGGATGAAAAGGAAAAAAATAAGAGAAAAAATTTGTATTGTTTTTCATGTGTGATTTATATCTACTCTATTTAAATATATATATATATATATATATATATATATATATATTTATCTTTTAAACCAAACATATTCTAACTCTTTTTCTTGTCTTAGTCCTTGGAATTTGACTTATGCTCTTGGCTAAGGCCCGAGTCCACTCAATAAAAATTGGTTATCTAAAACGAGATTTGCTATATCTACTTTCTTTCTTTTGCTTATCCATTTCTCAAACTTGGAGCATGCAAGCTATTGAATATCTGGGTGATGCAAGAAAAAAATCTTCTCACTCTCTGCTTTCAATTTTCTCACTCTGACAAAATCCACACACAAAGTCATTTCCTTATTGACATCTCTGATTCCTTAATTCACCTATCCATTATTATATGCTCCTTCATCGATAATAAGCCATGACCTTCACTTCTACTCTTTCTCTCTACTCTTACCCGCATGTAACAATCTCCCTCGGTAATCGCTAACTAACAACCGTTCCTCTTTGAAATCCTAACGACTTCTCGCTCTCGGTGCAAGTTCGCCTCCATAATCAGTAATTGCAATCGTTGGCCTTCACTGTCGTCGGCATCGCTCAATTTGTGGTGTGTCCACAACTCCAGCACAACGTATCCCGAGTTTCACAAGGGAAACTGCAAGAAAGGCAACACGTGCAGGTTCGCGCACGACGTTTTCGAGTGTTGACTCCACTCAACGAACTATCGGACTCAGCCCTGCAGGGGTTGAAAGTGATGTTGTTGATGGAGATGGAATGGGGGGTGGTGGTGGTGATGGTGAGGTAGTGGGAGGGGAGGAGGTTGGGGATGTTGGCGCCGAAGTGAAGGGACAAGGAGTGGAGGAAGAGGTGGAAGGAGTGGTGGTGGTGCTCGAGGCCGCGTCGGAGGGGGCAAAGATGGTTATGAGGGAGTGGTGGCTTTCTAGGGTTTTGGAGGCTAGTTCGAGGTGGAGACCTCGACCACAGTGCCACAAAAATAAAAAAAAAATTACCTAAATACCACGTTGGCCAACTTATATACCAGAATGTCATGCGACATAGTTCGCTACATGCACCAGCGAATTATGTAGGCTGATGTGGCGCAATTCTAGTGGTCACATAATAACGGTATACTGACATGGAGAGAGAGAGAGTAGTTCGCTTGAGAGAGTAGCGAGAACTACGTACAATAAAGACAAAGAGAGTAGTTCGCTTGAGAGAGTAGCGAACTACGTGCAATAAATAAATAATGTCTCCACTTTTCCATGATATATGTCATCCCTTTATTTTTGCATATCTTTTAAACTAAATTGGATGGTAACCGACATATTTTTATTCAAAATAATTTTAAAAAAATTGTATTGTTTTACAAAACTAATTTAATTAATAGAACTAATTTTCAACTAAATAAAAAAAATTTGAAAAAAAATATGATAAAAAAATAAAACCAACTACTTTTCAAATTGTTTCACTTATTTTTTTTTTCAAATAATTGTTGATTTAAAATTAAAATATCTTGAATCAATTTTAAATTGATTATAAGAATTATAATCATTTTAAATAGATTTTCTAATTGTTTTTTATTTTCAAATTTTTTTTATTTAGTTCAAAATTAATTCTATTAACTAAATTAGTTTTGTATAACAATATAATTTTTTTAAAATCATTTTGAATAAAAATCGGTAGTTTGAATCAGTTTTAAATTGATTATAAGAAATAGATCA
>PYAF01002146.1:140633-182655 GCA_007407185.1 Glycine tomentella | reverse complement strand
AATTTTTTTAAAATCATTTTGAATAAAAATCGGTAGTTTGAATCAGTTTTAAATTGATTATAAGAAATAGATCAATTTTAAATAGATTTTCTAACTATTTTTTTATTTTCAAATATTTTTTATTTAGTTGAAAATTATTTCTATTAACTAAATTAGTTTTGTAAAATAATATAATTTTTTTAAAAATCATTTTGAATAAAAACTGGTATTTTGAACCAATTTTAAATTAATTATAAGAATTAAATCAATTTTAAATAGATTTTCTAATTGTGTTTTTATTTTCAAATATTTTTTTATTTAGTTGAAAATTAATTTTATTAACTAAATTAGTTTTGTAAAACAATACAGTTTTTTTTTATTATTTTGAATAAAAATATGTGTCCGTTGCCATCCAATTTATTTGAAAAAATTTGCAAAAATAAAGGGATAACATACTTTATGGGAAAGTGGAAGAAGTTATTTATGAAAAAGTGGAGACGGTTATTTATTTATTGTAAGTAGTTCGCTACTCTCTCAAGCGAACTACTCTCTCTCCATGTCAGTATACTGTTATTATGTGACCACTAGAATTGCGCCACATCAGCCTACATAGTTTGCTGGTGCATGTAGCGAACTATGTCGCGTGGCATTCTGGTATATAAGTTGGCCAGCGTGATATTTAGATAATTTTTTTTATTTTTGTGGCACTGTGGCCGAGGTCTCTTCGAGGTGCAGGGCCTTGCACTCGTAGCCCACCACACAGAGGAGGAGGTGAGAGAAAGAGAGAGTGGTGGAAGTCATTGCTTGTGTGGAGGGAGTGTATTTGGTAAAAAAAAGGATATTTTTGAAAAATAAATTGAAAAGGGAAGTGGATACATCATCTGCCATCTAAAAAAATAAAGTGTGAATTTGAGATGAGTTGGGCTGGTACAAATTTCTTTTGAGTTGCAATTTTGTTAATTAGAAATAAATGATTAATTATTTAAGAATTAGAATTTAAATTTAAATAAATTTACAATTCCAAACAAAAATCTAAAAAATAATTTATTTGCTTTTCAATTTAGTTACTGATAATTATATATATAACCGATTATGTTATAATCAAAATGAACCAAACATTTGTAACGAAGCTAATAAATTAAAATTTGCTAATTAAAAAAACAAGAATGATGTTTAGTAAAAGAAACTTATCATAATCTTTTTTTCCCTCAAATAAAAGAATTTAATGGTAATGCAATGTTAAATAGTGTGCAAGGCATATCGCATTGACATAATTGTAAATCAAATAATGTACATCTAACTATAATTCGGTAACAGATTTATCAAGTGAAATATGCCAAAATTTTATAATATAGGACCTGTTCGGTTAGAAGATCCTTCCAACCTTATATGGTGATGGGCTAACTTCTTTTATGAGAATGAATGAATAAAGAATATAAAACTATGTTTCTTCAATTTAGTACGAGATGGGCTACCTTACTCTCCCTCGTTACCTCTCTGACCCTCTCCCTCTCCCTGTTGTCCCTATGTTATGTTTACTTAATGTAATGTTTTGGCTGCACATGCAACATGCTTAGATCTGTCTTCTGTAGTTATGTTAGTTATGTTTCCTTGGACCTTTATGCATCCTTGTTACAAAAAAGAAGAATAATGATAGATAAATCTATTAAAAAGAGAAGAGAGAGAAATAATAAGAGTGATTCGTAAATTATAAATTATAAGGTGATAGAAAAAAGCAATAAAAAATGTATGAGGGTATAGTAAAAAGGTGAATAAAATAGAGTTGAAATTAAAGAGAGCTATTTAACTGTTTCATAAACACTTCACACTCTATGTGATCAGGAAGGAACATCTGTGGATAGTCAAATAATAGATTGGCAATATATAGACTCTATTATATCACCTTTTAGAAATGGTGACAAGGATTGAGTGGTTTAATTTTTACTCTGAAAGCGCTCATGGAAAAGATTTGTCCAAGTCAATACAAAAAATACTCTGACTATATACCCAAGCAATTTGAATTCTCTCATACGGAAAAATGCTGATGTCTCACTTATCGACTGGGCAATACAACAAATCCAACCTTTGCAACAAATCTAACGGCACAGTATATGGAATTATGGATTGTTTAGCACCTCAACAAAACAAAGAAAAAGATAAGTAGATAGTTTTAAGGTAAAAGACATGCATACCCAATATTTCAAATAAATAAAACGAGTAAATTGTATGGTTGGTTTCACGTATAAAAGTCTCGGATTTGTAGCTTCTGCATCATTTTTGTTGATTTAATGCAATTTCATCATTAAAACGTGTACATAAAGTCAAATTAAACACACGGAAAGTCCAAAACATTTTATAATCAACAAATGAAAATTCATACTATGCAGAAATTGTACACTACTAAAAAAATATTTTTTTTACGACGTCAAATCAAAGATGATTGTACTAAAACGATTTTAGAATTTTATGCAATGACAGATTTGTAAATAAAAATAAATATTTAAAGACGGTTTTGGAAAAATTATCTTTGAAACTCATTATTCTCGGACTATCTCTCTGTCTTCCCTTTCACTCTCATCCATTATTTATTGTTTTTTCAAAATTTGAATCCAAATATCTTTTAGGGCTATTCCTCTTTTTCCCAGATTTCTTGCGCAAAATCCCTAATTCTCTTCATGTTTTCATCCCCTTCCCGTGACCAAATCCATGAGTTTCCCTGCCACATCTGGTGCCTCTGCCGTCGCAAAATCGACCTGTCCAACACTGTCCATGGCCACTCTGAGCTCACCGCTTGGCTCCCGCTCCTGTCTCTCTTGGTCTTCTTCGACGCCTTCAATGAGGACCTTTGCCTCATGGACTCGTCGCCACACCTCAACCGCGTCGACGTGCTCGCTCAGTTCGCCAAGATCGTCGACCTGCTCCGCCACACCAATGTGTCATATTTGTAAGCTTTTTATCTTCTCCTTCTGTCCCCGTTCTATTCATTATGATGCAGGAAGGGAATGGGAAAGAAGTTCGAATACAAATTACTGGATTTATGAAAAAAAAAATACTGAAAAAGTTCATTTTGTTTTTTTTTGTTGTTGGTGTGTGTAGTGGCTCATTTTAACTTTTCATAGCATGGCCCTTAGTACTATCAGGACACTTTGGAGAATTTGAAGGCTGCTCTCAAGAGTACTAAGAAGCTATGTGATGTGAGTTTTCCTTAGCTTAATATTTACGTAATATAACGGTCAAACCACTTAATATTTAGCTTGGTCACTTTAATTTATTAGCTGCATGTTTGGGTTCGCAGCTCCTGCCACTTGATACAATGCAAGACCCTTGTGAAGTCATATGTGAAATTAAACATTAAGACATATATTTGATGCATGACCAGATATACGCTAAAATTTGTATGGATTATATTATGTTGGATATTTGTTGAACTCCTAATGTATAAAATTATCATAGTAGAGTTGTCCATTGGATTGTTTATCCAATTTGGACGTCGTGATTTTTTACCCAATTGGGTTTTCCACATTAAAATTGATTGTGTCTTCTTTATCTGTTATCTCCATATTATTGCTTTGAGTTTGATTTTAAATTGTGAATTATTTTATAAAACTCAATTTATCCCCTCTTGAGTTCATCTGGGACCAACATATTAGACAAATAATTCGCATGAGACAAACACTAAAACTGGTGATGGAGTTATGTACCTCTAAAGATAGCATAATTTCATGCTACGTGTTTGAGTCACCAAAAAGCCGTGAATTACATAGCCACCTTACCAGCTACGTACTTCATTGTTTCAATTGTTTGCAACAAAACATACTGAAACTGGAAACTTCTACTTAGTAACCTTGTATGGGCCAACATTGTGCTTTGAAATTGACATATCATTGCTTCCACAACCATATAGTACGACCTTTGAAAAATAATAATCAAGATGGATCGAATAAGGGGAAACAATCCATAAAATGTTTATTACAATCTTTGCTGAGAATTTCCAACCTAAAGCAAGGAAATAGAGTCTATATTAGGCAAAGTATGGAACAAATCAGACCTAGAATGCCACAAAATTGAGTATCCATTTTAACTACACTTTTTTCCTCAAGGAATGCAAGTTAATTGAAATTCCTACATGACTCATTGTTTGTTGACAATTAATGCTATGCATGTTTTTGTAAATTTTAATTAATTATCCTCACATGCTTCAATGGAATTTTTTAACATTTTCGAACATTTATCTTCTAGTTGTTGCCAAAAGTTTGCCTTTACCAACTGCTTTCGTTCATTTTGATCAAGCTTGGTTTGTTTTATATGCGTTTATATCAATTTGGACCACTCAAAAGATCATTGCTCCTCAACTTTCTCATGTTTATCTTTATTGCCAGAGAGACTCTCCTAGCTTGCACTGCTCTGGGTTGTTGGGTGTAGGGTAACTCCTTAAGGTTGGTTTCCAGTAACTTCGATCATTTTCTTTTTGTAGAAATGAGAACACTTTGCATACAGTTGCATAATGTAGCTAAAAATGGCTATTATGAAATATCCATTCAGTGACCAGTCTCGTGAATCTTGTAACTACACATTAATCGAACCCATTGATTCCTTATCCCTTTGCAATCTCTAGAAACTCTTGTTTTTCATTTCCCCCTCCCCCCTAGTTTATTCAGGCCTTAGCCGGCACAGTTGCCATATGGCGAGGTGCAACTTTGGCTATTAAGATCATACATATGTTTATTGGTTAATGATTTCGATTCCGTAACTCTGAACGGGTCCATTTTATTTTCTTATTTGTTACATACATAAAATCGGATATCTATATGGTTAAGTGTCATTTATTGTTATTATTAATTACAATTATTATAATATGCACATTTTGGAGACAAGTTGGCATTAAGAATCATATACTAGTTTCTCTAATACACTCACAAGCAATGTTAAGTGCGTGCTTCCCAGAAACATTAAAAAAATACAATTTTAGAACATACCACAAAAATCAGATCCAGTAAATAACTTATATTTCTAAAAACGGGAAAATTAATAATGTTATTTTTAATATCTTTTTATTATTTAGTAAATAATTAGTGAATCTTGTTAGATAGATTGGAGTAATTGACTTTAATGTAATAATTATACAAATGCCATTTTAATTAAAAATTACTGTGTGTGTATGTGTGTGTTAGCAACCAATAATGCCTTTTTTAATTAGATATACATAAATTAAAAAAAATCATTTTGTAATTTTATTATTTTTTTTAAATGTAAATAACCCAATATTTCCTTTTCCCGTTCCCACCATCACGTCTCCAACGATACTAGGTGGCTGCTGCAAATGTTTTAAAAAAATTGCCCATATATAGCTTCAAATATGGAATAAAAAGAATCTAAATCATGCTAGGTTCAGATCTATTCAAATTCCACGAACGGGGAAACAAAACATTATCAATAGTTTGTCCCTAAAACATATTCCCACAAACATTCATATGTACCAAAAAATTATTCCCACAAGTATTGCATTTATATGCTATTTTTTTTTTTTTTTTGGAGAGAACATGTTATATGTTATGCTGTGAAAGCTGGAAAAATAAAAGTTATGGAATAGTTAGATTGGGTGTGTGATTGCCATTTAAGACATATGTGTCCAATTTCAATAAATATGAATAAACGGTCTCTATCTATATTTATAAATGAGATAATTCCCAAATAAATCTCTTATAAATTTAGGGGTATTCTTTTATCTTATTTATTTAATTAATCAATTTTTGAAGATTCTACGTTCGAAGGGAAGTAGACTGTTAAAGAACTTTAGTTTTCATTTTTTTTTTGTTTTAATTGATAACTGGATAAATAATTAAGAAAATAAAATAATAAGTCAATGAAATATTGTACTGTTCATAAAATCCAAACATTATTAAGAATATTTATGACAGAGTAAACATTTCAATTATGTGATAAAAAAGTATATCTCAATTAGAATTTTTTTGTGGATTATAAGATTACTTTTAAGTTTTATTTTATTAATATTAATCTTTATAAATTTATCATTTTTTATTTAAATTATCATAAGTAATAAATATTTTATTCATATATAAGAGAACTATAAAATTACTTAAATTATTACATGTATTCTATATTGATATAATGTATTACTAGTAATATTTAAAAATTAAAATCAAATTAAAATTAAATTTTTAATAATATAAATTTAATTTATTTGCATAAAGTGATATAATTTGGAAGGTACTATTGTGGGTGAAGTGTTAGTTGAAATAGGAGTGATCGAGTACGAGTTATCTTGGAAAGATAAAATGTAGAATAATAATCAAGAAAATATGATTAAAATTTTAATATTTTGATAATTGATTTGTATATTTTATAAAAATTTAACTATGAAACTTTTGCCTATTTGTTTTACACTCCAAAGTCCAAACACCGTTTGGAATAAGATTTTTCTATTGACAAATAACATCTCTGCTAGTGTTTTGCAGATTGTATATGATACTATCTTTTTTGGTCCTACACGATACTACTTTGTTTTTTTTTTTTTGTTAACTTACCACCCTTAAGGAGATTATTGTAGAGATTAAAAAAGACATACAGGATGTAGATTGTTTTTTAATTAAAATAAAAGACATATTTTTTTGATGATACTATTCTTTTATAGTTAATAACTTAATTAATTGAGAAAATATATGAATTTTTGTAAACCAATTCTCAATACTCTCTAGATTGTTTTTTAGCTTCAGTTACAGAATGAAGTCAATAATTAGGTGAAATTAATTATTTTAATTTACTACTATTATTTCGTATGAGAATTTTCAGCCAAAATTAATTGCGTAAATATACAAGTTGGTTTGAATATCTTTATTAAATTTAGATATAAGATGGGACCACACACCCTTTGTGCTGGAAAGTGAAATGCGAGAGAACCCAGCACGAATTTTTGGGTGGCCTCTTCCCGCCGGAGACAGACAGCGACAAATTTTGCACAAAGGCTGTGGGGCCCACTATGGCTTGTTCAAATTACGTATTCATTATTTTCACATTTTATATTGTCATACGGCTCACATATAGTATATAATAAAAATCAATATTCTTTAACACGAAAAATGAAGATATTAAGGTCATTATATACAGTGTTATAGCTTCACAGCGTAAAAAAAGGTTATCTTTCATATGATTAATTTTGGATTGTCATTATTAAAAAAATTCTCAATCAGTTTATATTTGACAATTTTGAATAAAAAAATATTGAGTGCTAGAACTTACCATTAAACATTACGTAGATTAACAACAGCAATCAGTAATCACATCACACGTCTACTATTTGAAATTGTTACACGATTGCAATTATATGGCACGCATAATTTTTATTGTTGCCCTTTATAAATAAAAAAAGAATTTTAGTGTTGACTGTCCATATGTTTAGCAATGGAAATATTTTATGGTTTTTTTTTGGGTCGAATTGATTATTGGTATGATAGCTCCGCAAAATCTATAAATTTATAAATATATTTTAAATAAACAGTGGCCTTTGTTTAAGGAAACACAAGAGTCATAGTAAATGTTAAATTATACGAATGTGTATGTATCTCATTCATCTCCCCCATCTCATAGATTCTGTGTTGTGAAGCTTGTTATTTTGAGTGAAGAAGAAGAAAGTAGAAAGTGATTTGAGTTCCCAAAAAGCCTTGGTGATTAATAATCCTCTCGTGACTTTCTCTCACTTCTTTGTCATTGCCCATCAGTATAAGCTTCGGTCTCAAATCAAAAACACTTTTTTTTTTTTTTTTTTTCTCATTTGTAACCAAAATCCACTCTCATCCCAGATCTCTGTCTCTATCTTTCACACACAAAAATCCCATATAGTCTCATTGCTGTTTCAAAGGTTAGATTTTCCTTCTCTCTCTCTCTTTTTTTTTTTTTTTTGGTTTTCATTTTTTTTTGTTTTGTTTGAGTTGGTGAATATGTGGATAGTGTAATTGAGGTACTTGGAAATGCACAAGCTTCTGACTTTTGCCCGTCTTGTACTTGCTAGTTTAATGTTGAAGCATTTCGGTTTCTGGGGTTGTCTGTTTTTCTGTATGTTTCTGAAAAATTTTCAGGAATATCCATTTTTTTTAATGCATTTTTGTTGCTTTAATGATTTGGTCTGTTGGTGTCTGCTAATAGTTTACAGTGGTTTTACGCTGCAATTCATAGGCTCCATACTTGATTGTGTTACTAGACTGTGGAAGGTTCTTCACTTATCAGTTGTAACTTGTCTCACATTAACATTTCTTATCTGATTTTATTTCTGAATAAATAGAGCTCAATAGTGTATCTGTGTATGTGGTGTAATTGTTACTTATGTTTCTGTTTTTATCATGCAGTTGAGATTGGAGGAGATTAAAGAGAAGCAAACTTCGTTGCTTTGACTAGTTTCACTTTGTTTTTTGGCAAGCAAAATGACCATTGATGTGCCACCATCCGGTGCCCAAAGTGTGAGGACAAATAGACCTTCCTTTAGTTCTAGCAATGGCAATGAGGCTACCCCAGTACACAACTATGCATCCGTTAGCAATGGTGATGGCTATGATAGTGATGGCTCCAATTTCGCGCCACCGTGAGTATTATCGTTTCTTTTTGGATATATATTGGAGCTTATTCCAACAAGTATTTACAATCTATTGTTTAGTAACCCCTGGTTTGGTAGATAACAGCATCTTATGGTTTGGGAGGCTCATGTTAGCAGATATTGAGCTCTGAAATGCTTGGAAGGCAGAATTTCGTAATTACAGAAGCAAATTTTACTTATGAACCTGTGCATTATTTTTACTCTATTTCCTTTTTTATCTCTGCAAAACTCGATCTCACACTGCATTTGAAACTTTATCTTTTGTGCGTCTAAGAAAGTCATTATCATGTTTTGCTATATGCAGTTGAACTTGATTCTGTTCTCAATTGGCAATACATATTATGCTTTCCTTTGAACTGAGTGGCTAGTTAATGACAAAGAATGAATTTTCTGTTCATCCATATGCAACTCTTCAATTTGTAACTTTGTATGTTGCAGTACACCAACAACTCTATCAATGGCTATTCCATCAGAACTCGCTGGAGCTGTTCCCTTGATTGATAAATTCCAGGTTGGACTATATATAATTTTCTCCAATAGTTTTGCTTCCCTAGTAATTTGTGTCTCAATGAGTTTTGTCGAAGTTCCTGCATCAATGGTAGTTTTGGTTTATAGCATTAATTATGTGCATGATCATTTGTTATCACAAAGTTTTCCTTAATGTTGTATGCTATAGGTGGAAGGATTCTTAAAATTGATGCATAAACAAATTCAATCTGCTGGAAAACGTGGATTTTTTTCTAAAAGATCCGTGGGCCCTCAAGTTCGAGAGAAATTTACATTTGAGGACATGCTTTGTTTCCAAAAGGTGATCAAATACCAAATTTCTATAATACATGGTTAATTTTATTTTTAGATTCTAGCAAAACTAACTCGCAAATTACTGCAGGATCCAATACCTACATCATTGCTTAAGCTGAATGGTGACTTGGCAAGCCGAGCAACAAAATTATTTCAAATAATTTTGAAATATATTGGAGTTGATTCATCCGATCGTGTAACTCCAATAAGCTTAGAAGAACGAGTTGAGCTTGTTGGTAAACTATACAAGCAAAGTTTGAAGCGTTCAGAGCTCCGAGATGAACTCTTTGTCCAATTATCAAAACAAACGAGAAACAGCCCTGAGAGGTATCTAAGTTTCTTCAGTAGTGTGTGTCACGCTTCATGTTTTCTTGGACTTTGTTCATTGAAACTGAATATTTGCTGTAGTTTGCATGCTAGTGATTAATACTGTTTTGGTCTGAAAAGCAGGGAATACTTGATTAAAGCATGGGAGCTAATGTATTTATGTGCTTCATCCATGCCTCCTAGCAAAGACATTGGAGCATATCTATCAGAATATGTTCATAATGTGGCATATGGTGTGACTGCTGATCCTGAAATCCGAGCCCTTGCATTAAATACTTTAAATGCTTTGAAGCACTCTGTCAAGGCTGGTCCTAGACATATAATACCTGGGCCTGTTGAGATTGAAGCTCTGTTGACAGGGAAAAAGCTTACAACTATAGTGTTCTTCCTGGATGAAACATTTGAAGAAATTACATATGACATGTCAACAACAGTTGCTGATGCTGTCGAGGTTCTTTGAAATTTTTGTATACTTATATGATATATCTCCTATAGGCTGTAGCACATATTTCTAAGTGATGCAGATCTACTGATGTGCATAAAATATATAGAAGAGTGAGGAAATTGAAATAGGTTAACTAAATAAATTGCTGTAAAGTTTAAGCATGACCCTGAAAATTTCATTGTCTTTTGGGAAAGTGAAGTTTTGCCAATTCGTGACTTCCTGTGCTGGTTAAGATGTCATCTTAACTTTTTGTTGAAAGAAATAATATAAATCAACTTAGTTTGAAAATGTGCCTTTTTTTTTTTGGACTGTATGTTTTGTAAAACTATTATGGTTGTATTTATGAATGTGTGATTCACAGAATGATTTTGACCTTAATAGATGGAAGGGTTTCACTTAGTGAACTTTGCTTCATATACCACTAATAAGAAAATTTTGTTTATAGCAGGATTAATTTAATTATGATTATGACTTAACTGCCATTCTGCTTTTCTGTCTTGGACATAGGTTTAGTTTGAATCAACTTATCCTTAGATACATATAGGAGAAGAATCAAAGGTAAATTGAATCAAACTTCTCCTATAAGTTGAAACCAATGTATACACTTGAACTTTTGGATAAGTTAAACAAGAGAGCTCCTAAAAAGGGTAAAGTGTATAAGTTGATTTTAACATATCATTGATACTTTATTCGTTTTACTGTCTTATTTTCTTCTTCCATAAGTGCTTGTTGAGAAGTTTATCCAAACTTGGCCATAGTCATTTTTCTTTGTCTGAATTGATCTTGTGTTTACTCTATCAAGTTTAAATCATTTTATTCATTAATTAACTTACATTTGCTTCAGGAACTTGCAGGGATCATTAAACTGTCAACATACTCGAGCTTTAGCTTGTTTGAATGTCGTAAAGTTGTTACCGGCACCAAATCACCTGATTCTGGGAATGGCATGTCCTTTTCCACTCCTTGCTTGTTAATATCGTTAATGTGCTGAGATGAGTAGTCTAACAGCTCTTTTTTTGTTACTCAGAGGAGTACATTGGACTAGACGACAATAAATATATTGGGGATCTCCTAGCGGAATTTAAGGCAGTGAAGGATCGAAGTAAGGGAGAAATATTGCAGTGCAAACTAATATTCAAGAAAAAGTTATTTCGTGAATCAGATGAAGCCGTGACAGATCCAATGTTTTTGCAGTTGTCCTATGTACAAGTATGCATTTTTGTTTCTGTTCTATGAATGAAAACGAGTATATCTTGTTATTGCATAAAACTGCAATTGCCTTCAAGACATTTCATCATTGGTGCATGAATATGTTGTTACAGTTGCAGCATGATTATATTTTGGGTAATTACCCTATTGGAAGGGATGATGCTGCCCAGCTTTCTGCATTGCAAATCTTGGCTGAGATTGGATTTGTTAGAAGACCTGAATCATGCGCGTTAGTGATTTTTGATGTTCATCTTGTTATAAACTTTCTTCCAATAGTGTTTAGCTTCTCTTGATTGATGTTCTGGTTAGGGAACTTGTCATTTTTTTCTTAATTTTCTCTTGCGATTTTAACTATTTAAGATTATTGTATTGATCAGTGACTGGAATTCATTTTTGGAGCGATTTCTGCCCAGACAAATAGCAATGACTCGAGCAAGACGGGAATGGGAGTTGGACATTCTTTCTTGTTATCATTCACTGGTATGGGTCTGGGTCTTGGATACTTTCCAAGAGCCCAAGCCTATCTGTTTATTTTTCTTTAACCTTTGATCAGTGATAAGTATGATTAATTTATTCCTTTTGTAGCATATGTTATTCATTTTATTTCAAACCATTCACTGAGCATCTAACAAAGTCATTTTCCACTCATGTATCAGAGTATCAGACTATCAGTTTTAATCAAGGAAATCAATATTTGCTTCAAGTATACCTATTACATATGATGAAATATGCTGATTTTCTGCCTTATCTGATTTAAGATGGTGTTCCCTTCACAGGCACATGTGACGAAAGATGATGCTAGACAGCAATTTCTGCATATATTGAGAACACTTCCCTATGGGTTTTCCGTTTTCTTCAATGTTCGCAAAATTGATGATCCTATTGGACTATTACCTGGACGAATAATATTGGGAATCAACAAGAGAGGAGTAAGACTAACATGATTAAAATTTTAACATTATAAGGTTTAAAACTTCTTTCTAAAAACTAATTGTTTGAATTTTTTTTCAATAAATTATTCCCAGGTCCATTTTTTCCGTCCCGTTCCAAAGGAATATATGCACTCTGCTGAGTTGAGGGACATAATGCAATTTGGAAGCAGCAATACTGCAGTATTTTTTAAAATGCGAGTTGCAGGTGTTCTTCACATATTTCAGTTTGAAACAAAGCAGGTATTAGCATGCTCAGGGACATTCTACTCTTCCAAGTTCTTAATTTTGGCCTTTGGACTTATTCATATTTTCATTACTTTGGAGTTATTTTATGTTATTGGTATTTTATCATTCTTTGAAGGGAGAAGAAATTTGTGTAGCTCTTCAGACACACATAAATGACGTAATGCTGCGCCGCTATTCCAAAGCTCGATCTGCTGTGGGTGGTCCTTTGAATGAAGACATTTCTAATGATTTTAAGCCTTCTAATTTGGAACTATACGAAAAACGTGTTCAAGAATTATCAAAACTTGTTGAAGAGTCTCAAAGGAATGCTGATCAAGTAAGTCTAAACTTCTAACATATGTTATTGGCTTGATTTAGATTTTGGTTAAACCTCTCAATAAGTACTTATAGGAGAAGAAAAAGGGAGATAAAATGAATTGAACTTCTCTCATAAGTTAAAACTAAGTTATGCACTTCAACTTTTGGAGAAGTTAGATGAGGTAGCTTCTAAAAAAAGTAAGATGCAAAGTTGGTTTTAACTTTTGAGAAAAATTTGATTTATTTTATTATTTTATTTTTTCTCTTATAAGTTCTTATTGATAAGTTTATTCAAAATGGGTCATAGTATTTTATGTAGGACAAATTCCAAAATGAACCATTAAACCTAAAGGTAATTTCTTTCATGAGTTATTGCTTAGTAAAAGAAACCAATTGGGTTTATTTGCTTCCCTGTGAAGAGTAAAGAATGCTTTTCATCCTAATTTGGCTTTATACTAGAGCGCTAGCTACAAGGCTCAAAATTGAGTTTCATACTAGTTTTCTTGCATGAAATTATTTAAAAAGACATGGTATGTTAGATGCACCAACTTTTGATATGGGTGCTATGTTTGCTTCAGCCTAAACTTTGGAAAATAATCATCCTTTTTTCCCTTAATAATGCCTCAGAAAGCTGTCAAAAAAAGTGAATGTTTCTTCACTATAAGCTGAACCAAACACACATGCGATGGGTCACCATTTTACTGTTGGACTGTAAAATGCTTATTTCTCAGTCATTAGTTGTAATATTTTTAAATCATGTTGAATTCAGTTGCTGGATAAGTTGCGTGAGAAGCAAAAACAAGAAGAGGACATGCTACAAGAATTAGAGGGCTTAAAAAGATCTTTAATAGCTGACAAGCAGAGTCTTGCAGAAGTTACAAATGACCGTGACAAACTTAGGTCATTATGTGATGAAAAAGACAAGGCTCTTCAGGTAAAGGTCTTAACTCTTCATGGAATCATTCTTATTTTAATCTTTGCATTATTGACCTGTCTTAATGATTATGCAATCTACTAGGCTGAAATTCTAGAGAAAAGAAACATGGAAGCTAAGATGGCCGAGTTGAGTAATCTGGTCACAAAGAACACTACCAAAAAGGACCGCACTCAAACAAATAACCAAGTAAGATGCCTTTTGAAGCTGGCTACTCATTTGTTCGTTCCTTCCTGAGTAAAATAGACATTTTCACTTTTAATTTATAAATTTTGGACTTTGGTTGGTGCTAAGGTGTCACAGAAACTCGAAGATGACCTAAAACTATGTAAAGATGAGCTGCGTGTAACTGAAGAAACTATCAAAAGCTTGAGAAGTGATAAGTTGATTTTGGAACAGAAGCTATCTGAGCTTGAGAAGAAGAGTGCTGAAGAGGTAACATAGATTATTGGAACTCTGCATTTTAATTAAAACCATATTTCTTAATCTAAAATGTCTTGGTGGTGGTTATAATGCAGATTAATTCTCTTCAATGGAAACTTGAGCAAGAACGCAAAACTCTGAACTCTAAAGTGTATGACCTTGAACGAAAACTGGATGTGGTTAGACAAGAATTAACTGTAGCTGAGTCTACACTCTCGGTCAAGGACTCAGAATTGGCTGCTTTGAAGAACAATTTAGATGAACTAGAAGAATTGAGAGAAATGAAAGAGGTTTTGATACTCTTATTTTTATTATCACTTTTCGGTCAGCATGCTATGTGCATTCACCTTAGGTGTATGAATTTCAAAAATAATTTATATTTTTCTATTTGCTTTGTGTAGGACATTGATAGAAAGAATGAGCAAACAGCTGCCATACTGAAGATGCAAGCAGTTCAACTAGCTGAAATGGAATTACTTTATAAGGAAGAGCAGGTTCTCAGAAAGCGATATTTTAATACCATAGAAGGTGGTGGACACAATTTATACAAGAAATATTATGTATTTGTGAATGTGTAGATTTACATATATAACTGACATAATAACTACGTTGGATTATGGTTCTTAATTTCAGATATGAAAGGCAAGATAAGAGTTTATTGTCGGTTAAGACCTCTTAGTGAAAAAGAGATTGCAAGCAAAGAAAGAGATTCTCTTACTACTACAGATGAGTTTACAGTTGAGCATCCTTGGAAAGATGATAAACCAAAACAACACATTTATGACCGTGTGTTTGATGGTGATGCCAGTCAAGAAGATATATTTGAGGATACAAGGGCAAGTCTTAGTATAACAAATTATAGATCATAGTTTTTTGCTTTAGATAACATATACATTGAAATGGATTTAATATTTTTTTATACTCATTACCAATGTTTTTCTTTTGGACATTTGCAATGCAGTACTTAGTGCAATCTGCTGTGGATGGTTATAATGTTTGCATATTTGCTTACGGTCAAACTGGTTCTGGAAAGACTTTTACAATCTATGGAGTTGAAAACAATCCTGGGCTTACCCCTCGTGCTACTGCAGAACTTTTTAGAATTTTAAGGAGAGATAGTAACAAGTATTCTTTCTCGTTGAAGGTAACGATTGTGAAATGGCAATTATTGAATATTTCTCTCTGCATTTTATAAATGTGATGTCATTAAATCCTCTGAATGTACGTATAATTATTTTGGATAGGTAAATGATAAATTATTTGTTTTTTCCTTTGTCTTTCAATGGGTCTAATGTTAAGTGACTTAACCATAACAAATAATGAGGTTTGCAGTAGCACGTGTTTGTTGTCTGATCTAGACTTCTTTTTTATTTATCTATGATGCAGGCATATATGTTGGAATTATATCAAGATACACTTGTAGATCTTCTATTACCGAAGAATGCAAAGCGTTTAAAATTGGATATTAAGAAGGATTCCAAGGTGATTATTCTATGTTGTGGATGTACATTTCCATTTCTAGATATTTTGTTCAAGTAGAATTAACATAGTTTATTATATTCATGAATTGCACTTTCTGGTTGCAATTGTTTTATTTTACTCTTATTTTAGGGAATGGTAGCTGTAGAAAACGTAACAATTGTGACAATTTCTACCATGGAGGAATTAAATAGCATAATACAGAGGGGTTCTGAGCAGCGACATACATCAGGGACACAAATGAATGATAAAAGTTCAAGATCTCATCTTATACTATCAATTGTCATTGAAAGTACTAACCTTCAAAGCCAATCAACTGCAAGGGGAAAGGTATTAGTGTATATTATTTGTATTTTACCTTTGAATATCAGTATGAATGTTTGTATACCATATTCTTCCTTTATTTTGTAGCAATTTGAAACAAGTATTTTATGACCTCGAGGCATTGCAGATTTTAACTTTTTTATGCTGGATTTGTCATTTGGTCATACAGTTAAGTTTTGTGGATCTTGCTGGCTCAGAAAGAGTAAAAAAGTCAGGCTCTTCAGGTAGTCAACTTAAAGAAGCTCAAAGTATCAACAAATCATTATCAGCACTAGGAGATGTTATTAGTGCTTTGTCTTCTGGTGGTCAACACATACCTTACAGAAATCACAAGCTAACTATGTTGATGAGTGATTCACTTGGGGGTAATGCCAAAACTCTCATGTTTGTGAATGTATCTCCGGTAGAATCAAGCTTGGATGAGACGCATAACTCTCTAATGTATGTTCTTCTCCTTGTTTTCTTTACTTGTACTCCAAAAAGTTTACTTTCAAATCTTTCATAGTTTTATTTGGCTAGTATATGGTATTCTCTTAGTGTTCTAATAATCTTTATATTTTATGCTTATTTAGGTATGCATCACGAGTGAGATCAATTGTGAATGATCCGAGCAAAAATGTTTCTTCCAAAGAGATAGCTCGACTGAAGAAATTGATTGCATATTGGAAGGAGCAAGCAGGTAGGAGAGGAGAGGATGAAGATTTAGAAGAAATCCAAGAAGAAAGACCAACTAAAGAGAGGACTGATGGCCGGCATTCTATGTAGTAACTCTAGGCAAATAGGAACTCACAAATAGCCCACTAAACAGGATTGGCCATTGGCCATTTACTGTATTTTAGATTTTGGAATGTTGTGTGATCAGTTCCCACTCAAACAAGATCGCATAAGCTTGATAAATTGTAATTTATATGAGGGATGCAAGATGTATAGTTGAATTATGTACATATATTTTTAATATTTTAAGTCGTTCGCATATAAATATGCTGCCTAAATATGATTATATTTTAACAAATTATAATAACATGTATTTATACTACCTTTTTATAAATACCTATTATTGTAAAGGCATTAAGAGTGAAAATAGGTTAGATTCTTCGACTAGAGTCTATGACCTATAGGCTCAGGTAAAGTCAGATCTTTTTAGAAATTAAGTTAAGTGAGCTTTTAGTAAAATTTATTTAGTTAAATAAGTTAGGTCCTAAGTTATCTAAAAAGGCTTTTAAGTCTAACAAGGCTGCTGACGTATTTAAAAAATTATAAATAATTATCTATTGTTTGTATTATTATTATATTAAATTGTTATAATTTATTAAAATCTTTCATTTATTTATTTTTTAAAATGTTAATTATGTCGATCTCCATAAAAAAATCAAGTTAAAGTTTATAATTAAGTTTATGAAAAAATAAATATCAATTTAAAAGTATCATTACAAAATATATTTTTAAATAAGATCATAAATATTATATTAAACCTTAAAATTATGTTTGTCATATAAATAAGTTATATTTGATTTTTATAAAACTTTACATACATATTTTTTCCTTTTATTTTAATATTAAATTATTACAAATTAAAATTTTAAAATAGACTTATACGTCATACCAAACTTTTATGTAAATTAAACTCAACCATTTAAAAAACCTTTGACGATTAAATATATTAAGTTTCAGCCATATATCTTTAATATACTTCAAACTCAGAACTCATAAAATCTAACTCTTTTTTTAAGTCTATTTTCACCCGTAGTCACCCCGAAGCAAGATTGGAATAGGAATGAGACACCCACCTTGCTTTCCTAGGCCTATACTTGATAGCTAGTTAGGTTTATTTATTTTTTAGTTTTGTTGTTTTTCTCCTTTCCCCGTGAACCAAAATGGGAGAGTCAAATTTAAAATATGATATTTTTATAATAACTAGGAAAAAGAGATTTACACTTACACCGTTTCTCTTTCTTATTTTAAATAAAATTTAAATAAAATACGAGAATGTACAATCGAGAGGTAAAACTTGAGTTATGATATACAGAAACTTAAATGAGTTATTACGTGCAATTGAGGAAATAAAAATATATCTAAAAGAAAGTAGAGATCAGAATATGTAGCCTTTCTCTACTATATATTATATAGTTATAAATTAGTATGTTAATTTTATATTTAAATAATGACAGCGATGGATAAATATGTAGGAGACAGAAGGGCTTACTTTTGAATTTCCTGTCGGAGTAAAACTGGAAAAAGTTTCCCTTTGCACGTGATAATGATCGATTGACAGGTCATGTATTGAATTTGTTTACGCATCTTGATAATTTACACGCAAACCCAACAAATAATAGTCCTGGTTTTTTATTAAAATTACACATTCCAATATAAAATGCAATAATTAATACAATTTTCACTATATTGTTCACATTCCATTGTTTAAATTATTTTCATCAAAGGACACAATACATATGAAAGTAATTAGATTAGTTAGAAACCAAAATAGTCATATTAGCATGTATTTCATTCAAAGACATAAAGTAATTCGATGATAAATAAAAAATAAATATAAAAAAGTTATCAAATCATTCAATAACAAAAACCAACAAATCAATATTAATATAAAAAAGCATGTTTTCAATTCAAGATTAAGGAGATTAAAAAATAAAAAGGAAAGATGCTATCAGGACGATCAAACTCATTGTCCTCCGATCTTTAATTAAGGACAAAGCAAATCAAATCAAAATTAGTTACAAGAAAAAAATGGCATCTTATCTTTTTCCTGGAAGCTAACCAAGTAATCTCAGTTAAAATTATAGGATTAACCTTTAAAACATAAAGATCATGGAAATAAATTTTTTTAATATAATTTTTTTTATATACACTATCAGAAAATCAAATTCTATTAATATATTTAAAGAAATTAATCATATATTAACTGTGCTGAATCTTATTGATAAAACAGTAATACATTTTGCAAAAATTAAAAAAATAATAAATGAAATAACAAAAAAGAAAATAACTTAAAAAAATTAACTAAAATACTTAGAGAAAGGTGTGAATAGATGGCCCTGTATATAATATATATGTTGGAGTGCATCTTTGTCCCTTCATCATATCCTTGCCTATACACAGGAAAAAAAAACAATAGAGATAGAAGTAGAAGTATGGAGGAGACTATTCCAGTGATTGATGGGGAGAAGATTAATTCTGATGAAGGAGAATGCAAGGAGCTAAGAGAGGCATGTGAAAGATGGGGTTGTTTCAGGATCATCAACCACTCTATTCCGGCAACCCTCATGGCTGACATGAAAAAAGTCATTGAAGCTTTGCTTGATCTTCCTATGGAGATCAAGAAGCGCAACACAGAAATCATTGCTGGCAGTGGTTACATGGCACCAAGCAAAGTCAACCCTTTCTATGAGGCCTTGGGCCTCTATGACTTGGGTTCCTCACAAGCTATGCACAATTTCTGCTCTCAACTTGACGCCTCAACCCACCAGAGGTTTGTTTCCCCCTCATCTTCTCCTTTTCTGGATTTATTTACTGGTTCTTGTTAGATTTAATTAACAATTATTTCTATGATTAAAAAAAAAAAAACTATGGCTAAACTTGGAATTTTTATATCAAGATGTAAAATATTATTTATATAACGTTTAAATACATTTTTTTCTTATTGTAATTTAGCGTTTTGTTTGTTTTCATTTGTTGTAAGATGTATTTTCTTTTTGTTTTTGTCCTTAAAATGCTATAAACAATAATTTTTTATTATTAAAATTAAAATTAAAACAAAAAAATATATTTTATAAAGATTAAAACAATTTTTCTTTCAGAAATAAAAAAAATTAAATTGTAAGAAAAAAATATATTTAAACCTTTATATAATATTATTTTAATATCACTTTTGATACATTTTTTTCTTCTATTATGTCACATGTTTTATATCACACTTTTTCTATTTCTTATGTTACAGTAAGAAAAAACATATATATAAAAATATGTTGTATAAAGATACTTAATTTTAACTTAGTTTTTAATATAATAAGACATGGAAAAATACATATATGTGCACCATTATGTGTAGGGATATTCAAAATTGAATCAAATCATTCACAAATTGTCAACTTAATCCCAAAAAACTAGAAATACTTAAATCGAAAACCACAAAATCTAAAAAATCACATATTTTTGCGTTTCGATTCAATTTTTGGATTTTATTATAAAAAATAAAATCAAACCAAATAAATTATATATTATAACTATATTAATATTTATTGTAGTAATTAATTATAAGTATTAAATAATTTATTATTTTTCCTTGCTTTATAACCAAGATGCCTATTTTATTTTCATATCTTAAAAAAATGTACTAATATTGTTAAAAATAGTATTAAATATCAAGTGAACATAAATTACTATTATGTTAAAAAAATAGTTGATAACATCATTTCATATTAATGCTAAATAGAAGTGAAAATAATATTTTTTAAACTAAAATATGTTAAAAAATTAACAAAAATAAAATTCATTTTTAAAATAGTATAATATAATAATTATGTAAATTTAGTTGATAGATTTGAAATTATAATAATAGAATAAAAAATGAAAAACAGTCAAATTTAGTTTGATTTGGTTTGGTTATGATTGAACTTGATGTTATATTTAAGTCAAACCAAATCAAACCACATCTTTAATTTATATATGATTAAAATGAGTTTTTGTCTAAAAATCGAATCAAATCGTACCACTAATACCCCTAATTATGTGTCATTGAAATAGAAGGCTATTGAAATAATATGTAAAAGTATTTAAATTTATAAAAACAATTCATAATTTTCATAAATTTATTTTAATAGATTTTATAATTAAGTTCATAACATAAATGTTCATGTAATAAAATGTTCATGCAATAAACGTTTATTAAATAAGTATTTAATGAAAGTAAGAGACCTGAATCCCTAATTTCTTTTGCTGTCCATGGTTTTGATATAGTACACTTTTGATTCCACAAACGGACAACTTGATATTGGCCTTTTTTTGAAGTGTGAACGGTTGATTTTGACAGGCAAGTAATGGAGGCATATGGCCAAGCCATTCACGGTTTGGCAGTGAAAATAGGACAAAAGATGGCTGAATCTCTAGGTGTAGTAGTTGCTGATTTTGAGGACTGGCCATGCCAGTTCAGAATTAACAAATATAACTTCACCCCAGAAGCGGTAGGGTCCACTGGTGTTCAAATACACACTGATTCAGGCTTCCTAACCATTCTTCAAGATGATGAAAATGTTGGAGGTCTTGAAGTGATGAACAGTTCTGGCTCTTTTGTGCCAATCCTTCCTTTCCCAGGGACCCTCCTTGTCAATCTTGGAGACATTGCTCGTGTAAGTATATGGCAATCAGTTAACTCTGCCCCTTTAAGTTTAGATTAAAGGCAAATGCTACATGACACTTATTAAGGAATTTAAAATAGAAATTTTTTAAGATATATAAAATTATGGTGTTTATGATATTTTTTTTGCATTTTATTATGATTTTTATAATAAATGTTTTTTTAAATTTCTTAATCAATATCAATAGTATCGAACTCGAACCCAATTTCTTATGATAGACAATTATCATACGAACCAAGACTGTCGGTTTTTAGGACACTGATTAGCAAGATTTAAAATAAATAAAAATAATTGCACTTGTGGTACAATTGGAATATTAATAAATGCATGCATGAGCAGGTGTGGAGCAATGGAAGGTTTTGCAATTTGACACACCGTGTACAATGCAAGGAAGCGACCAAACGTTTTTCAATTGCTACATTTATGATAGCACCCAGGAATAGGAATGTTGAGGCCCCAGCAGAATTTGTGGACCATGATCACCCACGTTTGTATCAACCTTTTATTTATGAAGATTATAGGAAGCTCAGAGTTAGCAACAAGATGCACACTGGTGAAGCCCTGGAGTTATTACGCTTGGCCTAGTCATAGCAACTAGGATTTACTTAGTAATTAGGAAAACTAATGCCCCCACTTTTCAGAAATTTATGTCTTTGTTTGCCAATTAATGGGGAAAATAAGTGACCAACTGCCAAATAACTCAACGGCACTTATGAGGGGGGAATGAGTAGGTAAACTTTTGAATTGAAATGAACATATAAAAGATATACCCATTGAATAAAGTGGAAAACAAAAATCCTTATTTCATGATCATAGTAGACCAACAGAGCATGGCGTTTATTTATGGATCCTTATTCTTCACTTGTTAAAAGACTAATATGTGCCAGCCTAACACAATAGAAGCCAGTTTGCATCAACAATAGTATGATAAATTCTAACATTTAAAATTCGATTCCATATATGTTCTGAAATGTGTAAAGATTATTGATTGATGTAATAACTAATTTTCTCGTCGACAAGGATGAACGTGTCAGGTAACCATCACTGATTCACTGTAGTGTATTTTTTTATTTATTTTTTTTGAACAAGAAAAACAGATGAAAGAAAATAACGATAAAATAAAGCTCTACTGTTATGGAGGTAGCAAGCACACACAAGACACCAAGGTAATATTCAGTAGAGATATAAAATTATATTATTTCTCCATTAATGATTCAATGAGGTATGGAAGAAGAGAAAATCGTTTTTCTTATCGGCATGCTCGGTATCTGACTGCAACATACATATGATGTAGAAACAATTGTAGAAACAAAAGCTCCGAAATTTGAAAAGTGGACGTACAAAATTTAAAATGAGTAAAAAATAATGGGAAGAATATATAATTATTCAAAATTCTGTGTATAAAAAATCTAAACAAGTGGGTCTAATTTTTAATGTTTGTTTTAATTTTATTGAGCCACCTAGAATAGAATGGGATTGTTCAACCCAATTTTTAGTTGAGATTAATTAGATAAATGATTTTTTTTATCAAACTTTAGATGAGTAAATAGTCACATTCTTGTATTTTATATTTGGTGATAATTAGAATCTTATACTTTAAAAATGATGACTTTAATCTATAAAATTATAAACTTTGTGCAAATTAGTCCCAACATTAATGAAAACCATAAATATTTGACGGTTGAATTAATTTGTCACAATATTTATATTTTATAAATTAAATTAATAATTTCCAAAATATAAGAATTAAATTATCACCAAATAAAGATAGAAATACAAAAGTTACTATTTATCCAACTTTACACTAAGGACACAATATATCAAATTACTTAGATTAGCCATAGATCCAAAATAATTATACTAACATGTATCAATTATCAGGATCAAGAGTGCAAAAAAAGAAAGATGGTACGAGAATGACCCACCTTTATAGTCATTGTCCCCCGATCTTTACAATTAAGAACAAACAATTCAAATTTGGCTCCAAAAGGAATGCATTAATATAGGCGATCTCTAAAATAGCATATTAACATTCATGAATACAATAAATGAAATATATATATATAGATGAGATCCTTTTACATCGGTGTAAAATTTTATAGTTTTACACCATTCAATAACTTTTTACTGAATAAGTATTTTACAAAATCCACCTAGATTGAAAGCTTATATCATGTAGATCACATGTATCAAATTTCACAAAAATTCGAAATCATTTGAAACCTAATTGATATATATATATATATAAATTAACGGTATATGTACTTCTAAAATATGTGAAAATTAGACTATTTGATATCACCACACAAATGATTTCGAATTTTTGTGAAATTTGATACATGTGATCTACATGATATAAACTTTCAATCTAACGGTAGATTTTGTAAAATACTTATCCAGTAAAAAGTTATTGAATGGTGTAAAATTATAAAGTTTTACATCGGTATAAAAAGATCTCATCTCATATATATATATATATATATATATATATATATATATAAATAAAGGACCGATAGAAAATAAAGTTTAATTCAATTAATAAGAAATGAACTCATATCTCATAAAACATGAATTTAATTCTTTGTTGATGTAAAAATCTTATTAAGTGTTGGTGAATAATTTATAAGCAGTACGTCTAACTCAACTCACCAAAATTTTCTTTCGTAAAAGAAAACTTTTAATTAAAAATGTTCAGATAAAGGTGTGAATTGATTGCTCTGTATATATATGTGTGTAGTAGTGCAAGTCTTTTCCCTTCATCCTTGCCACATCCGCAAGAACAAAAAACAATAGAGATAGAAAAGTAGAACTATGGAGGAGACCATTCCAGTGATTGATGTGGAGAAGATTAATTGTGAGGAAGGGGAACGCAAGAAGCTAAGAGAAGCATGTGAAAGATGGGGTTGTTTCAGGATCAGGATTATTAACCACTCTATTCCTGCAATCCTCATGGCTGACATGAAAAAGGTCGTTGAAGCTCTGCATGAACTTCCTATGGAGATAAAGAAACGCAACACAGAAGACATTGCTGGCAGTGGCGGACCCAAGATTTTGAGCAAGAGGGGTATTGAACATCGAAAAGAACATTCAATAATAATAACATAATTTTTTTTATCACAATGTAATAAACCCATACGTGAACTAGACCCAGAGATAATGGCTCAGGTGAAGTCTGTGTTTATTAATGGTCTCCCTCCTCATTGGGACGAAGATCATGTGAGGGAGCTGTTTAATTCATAAGGTGAAGTTGTAAGAATTGTGCTAGCACGGAATATCTCTTCAGCTAAGAGGAAGGATTATGGATTTGTTGATTTTTCTACACATGAAGCTGCTGTAGCTTGTGTTGATGACGTAAATAAATCAGAATTGGGTGATGGGGCATCAAAGGTATATAATCTTGTTTGTTAATTGACCATGATTTTATATTCGTACAGAATTATTCTCTTACTTTTGGGGGGCCTGGGCCCCACCAGACCCCCATATACGTCCGCCAGTGATTGCTGGTGGTGGTTAAGTGGGAACAAATGCATAGCC
Organism: Glycine tomentella; assembly: GCA_007407185.1. Classification (NCBI taxonomy): domain Eukaryota; kingdom Viridiplantae; phylum Streptophyta; class Magnoliopsida; order Fabales; family Fabaceae; genus Glycine; species Glycine tomentella. The sequence continues at coordinate 157,751 of PYAF01002146.1, read as the reverse complement.
CTTTATATGAAGCCTTTTGTGTTCCTCACAAGCTATGCACGGGATATATGTTTTTTCCTCCTTCGCGTTATCAATGTGACGCTCCAACTAATTGAAATAATAAGTTAATTATATTAAAAAATAATTAATGTTAATACATGTAACATTAAAATTTTTAATATATATTTAATACATATATAAATTTATATAATTATTTTATGAAGTAATCCATAAGATTTCTTATGAATTCATTCATTTATATAAAGGTTATAAAATCCACACCTTTAATAATGTGAAAGATATTTTTAGAAGTGCATTGTTGATACTGAATGTATTAAAAATTTATCTAGTGTATCAAGCATATCCCCATATACTCAATTTCTGTTCTCAACTTGATGCCTCGCCCAACCAGAGGTTTGTTTCTTCATTTCCTATTGTTAGTTTTAATTAACAATTGTTTCTCATGATTCAAAACAAAAAGGTAAAAAAGTGGAAAACAATGGATTGGTATTTTTATATCTCGGACATTTTTTTATCAAAAAATGTTAATATTTGTTAGTAGGGATTCAAATATGTAGTCTCTTTTTTTCTTTTTTTTTTTACCCTTTTATCACTAGATCAACCTTATATTTAAATCAATCTATATATTTTTTTATATAATTTTTTTATAAAGTTACTTTTCGTATCTATCTTTTTTTATATATATATAATTATGCACTTACTTTGTCTCCCATTTTTCTCTCTTCTTCTACTATTTATAATTTTAAAATAATTTAAGTAAAATATGAACTTGTCTCATTTTATTTTAGTTTGTACTTGTAGTCCCTAAAAAAGTTAGACTCATCCGACTCCTAAAATATTTTCTGTCAATAAGTGTTTATCATGTCATAACTATAATAGCCTGTGATAATTTAAAAATTTAAACAGAATGGATTAGATCAATCGATCTCCATTCTTCAAATTAGTTTTAACCATAGAAAAGAAATAACAGGTAGGTGTGTATATATATACACCATTATGCATCATTGATTTAGAGGCGTCTAAAGAACCTAGCTACAAAAAAACTTATTTAAATCTATGAAAACAAATAAATTTATTTTAATAATTATAGCCAAATTTGTTATATAGAAATATTTATGAATAAATGTTTATTAAATAGTTATTTAATTAAAGTGTTTATTGAACTCAACTCAACCGCTTTCATAGTACTGGAGAAGGTGCTACAGATCTACCCATCATTGTTTTTATAAAGATCTATTCATCATTCTATTACTTACAGTTCGTGGTTTTGATATTTGGTATAGTTTATAAGACGAATATTTCTTACTTTGTTCTCACAAAAGGACAATTCACTTATTGGTTGTTTTGAAGTGTGAACGGTTGTTGATTTTGACCATTACTAGGCAAATAGTGGAGGCATAAGGCCAATCGATTCATGATCTAGCAGTGAACATATGACAAAAGATGGCTGAATCTCTTGACCTATTTGTTGCTGATTTCGAGGACTGGCTATTCGAGTTTAAATTTAACAAATATAACTTCGCCCCAGAAGCAATAGGGTCCACTGGAGTTCCAATACACACAGATTTGAGATTCAGGCTTCCTAACCATTCTCAGAGATGATCCAAATATTGGTGGTCTTGAAGTGATTAACAGTTCTGGCTCTTTTGTGCCAATCCCTCCTTTCCCAGGAACCTTCCTAGTCTATCTTGGAGACATTGCTGGTGTAAGTACTAAATGGCAATCATCACAAAATCAGTATACTATGAGCCTTAAATTTAGATAAAATTATAAAAACAAATATTCACAGTATGTGACAATATGGGGTATTTCATTTAAAAAGTAATCATTTATAATAAATTTGTTAATTTTTAAAATAAGAGTTTAATGATCATATATTATTACAAGAATGGATATATGAATCAATTTGATTAGTCTAAGATCCTATCCATATAGCCTCACATTTTAAATGGGTCAGGTCTAGTCCCTAAAGTAAATGAACTTTTTTTAAGTTCGCATTCAGCTTGTCAAACTCACAAATAAACATATCAATTTACATGCCCAAATAATGATTTGAAAAAATTATTTTTAAAAAAATAAAAAAATGTATAAATTAGAAAACAAAAAAAAAATCACTTTTTAAGCTAAAATCCACATGTTATCTGTAAGATATGTGGACTTAACATGTCAGGCCACAAATTTTGGTTTATATATTCATCCTTATACACTAATAATGTAAAATTGTAAAATTGTTTTAGAGTGTGTTGATATGATTTTAAAATAATTATTATAAAAGGCAATAAACTTATATTATCATTTAATTATATATCTTTGATTATATGAATTTTAAAGAAATTATTATAAATTTAACAAAATTATCATATATAAAAAGTTATGATTAAATGAAAGTCTAAAATTATTTTATATCATGAATACATAACTTTTTTATCTTAAAATCTTAAAAGTAATACCAAACGTAATTTCTGATTACTCTAGATTATAAAATTATTTTATACTTTATTTCTGATGATGTTTTACACTTTTAATACATGGCTATTTAACTCTATTTATATATTGTAGTGTTGATAAACTCTGAGCTTAATATGCAATTGGTATATAAATAATGTATGCGTAAGCAGGTATGGAGGATGGAGCAATGGAAGGTTTTGCAATTTGACACACCGTGTGCAGTGCAAGGAAGGAGCAAAGTCTTTCAATTGCTGCATTGATGTTAGCACCCAAGATTAGGAATGTTGAGGAACCAGCCGAAATGGTGGACCATGATCACCCACGTCTATATCAACCTTTTATTTATGAAGATTATAGGAAACTCAGAGTTAGCAAAGAGGATGCCCACAAAATGTAACCTTGGAGTTGTTCCGCTTGGCCTAGTGATAGGAACTAGGATTTAGGAAGGGGAAATGTATGTCTCTGTTTGCCAAATAATTAAATAGTTGCGTAGAAAGGGCAAATTAATGGTCATATTTTTTAAGTAACCAACCAACTATGCTGAAAACATACAAGACTTAGGAGGGAGGAATGAGTAGGTAAACGTTTGAACGAGTATTTAAATGTTAAATTTAACTACTATATGTGTGAATTTTAAGTCTCGACCTTAATTGTCTTAGTTTGTATTCGACTATTTATAGATTTCTTACATCTTAATGGACATTGAATGAAGATATTTCACAAAGGATTAAATTCAACGGGATGGATTTCTTACTAATGCATGTCGAATGGAATTCTACTTTCACAAAGGATTTACAACCCTCTTCATTATTTTTAAAAAAAAAACAAAGAAGCTTTTTTTACAGAAAAAAATAAAGCTAAATTATATTTTGTTCCTTAAAATATCACAATTTTTTTTTATTTCTTTTCATATTTTTAAAAGGTTATATTCATTCATTGTGAAATTGTTTCATTTTTATGTAATATTTTTGTCAACTTTATTTGTGATTAGAGATGAAAGCAATTTGGTAAAGTTAAGTTTTGTAAGGATTGAATCCAGCTCATATATCTATTGTAAGCTCGTGTCTTAAGGCTTGGCTTATCTTATTCAAAGTTTGAATGGAAAATCTTTATTTTGTAGTAGAAGTAATAAAGTAAAGACACCCTTTTCATTTTTCTTTTCACATCATATCTCGTATAAGTTTATCATTTTTCTTCTTTATTTCTTCATCTCTTGCTGTTGACGACCAGTTGAGTCCAACACCAAACGTTGTCCCTTATAAAAACCAGAGATCTTACAAGAAATTCAAAAAAAAATTAGTGAGACAAAACATGATTTGACCAAAAATTACAAGAATGTAAAAACAAATATCGATTATCTTATTCCATCAAAATATGCAGATATGCAACCTGATTTCATTACTTTCCGATAAAAATTAGAGGAAAAAAAGAAGAAATTACAAGAGAATCTATACTTGATTACTTAAAAAGCAAATCAAATTAAGATTTTTTTAAAATAAGGAAAAGTTTGAAGAAATTTTCTTCCATTTTTCTTCTTTGGAAGAGAATTAAAAGTGGAAGGGCTTACCAACATAAACACACAATAAAAAAAGAAGGTTGTTTTCAAAGAGGGGATCAAGTTGGAATGCATGGTGTTTTAATTTAGACCAGAGTGCTGCCATCAGAGAATTGAACATGCATAGAATATGTGTCACTACTCATGGGTGTGTACTCAGTTGTTGTAGTTTGTGTTGTGAGGTCACTTGCAAGGCTTGAAAGATCCATAGCTGGCCACACAAAAGCTGGCTTGAAAGGTGGAACATGAGGCACATGTACTGAACCTGATATGATCTGAACAATAGTTTGCATCTTTGGTCTTTCACTTGCAATGGGGTGAGAGCATGCTAGTCCCAATTTCAGAACCCTCTCTGCCTCTTCAATCACACAGTCATTCCCAAGTCTAGGATCCACTGCATCAAGTATCCTTTGCTCACGATACAAGTGCCATACCCAATCCACCAAGCACTCATACCCCTCATTCTTTGTCCATGGTCTCTGACCACACACCACCTCAAGTAACACTGCTCCAAAACCATATACATCAGATTCCCTTGTTGCCCTCCCCGTGTGAAAGCACTCGGGCGCAATGTACCCCATTGTGCCATGTACTCCTTCCATCTCTGCATACGATGTTTTATCGTTCTCCAATGCCCGCGCCAAGCCGAAGTCGCCTAACCGGGCATTGAAGTTCGAATCCAGCATGATGTTGCTGGCTTTAAGGTCTCTGTGTACCACTTTCTGATCATACTCGTTGTGTAGGTAGTTCAATGCAGAAGCCACCCCTGTTATGATCTTGTACCTTAGAGGCCAACTTAGTGGTGTAGTGCTGCTACCTTCCTCACAGAAAATGTGGTTGTCCAAACTTCCATTAGGCATGTAATCGTACACTAAGAGCAACACCCCGTTTCTGTGACACCATCCTGCATATTTTTAGTTTTTTTAATCAAAGTCAGATGCTTAGATAAAACATTTATATATAAATTACAGGTTTAAACATTATTTTGTCCTACAAGTTAGCATTTTGTCATTTTTTTTTATCTAGTTCATTTTTTTATATTTTAATTCCCAGAAGTTTAGATTTTTTCAATTTTAACCTTTATAAGATATTTTGTTATTTTTAGTCTTTATAATTTATTTTTTTTAATTTTGATTTCTGTAAGTACAAATTTATGAGCATGTAAATAAAAATATTAGAATCTTAAAAGGATTAAGATTAAAAAATACAAATTTATAATAACTAAAAATAAACAAAAATTTACATGAATCAAAATTTTATAAAAGCATAAATTTATGGAGCTAAAATTAGAAAAATGAATTTACAGCAACCAAAAATGAAAAAAACACTAAGAGACAAAAATACATTCAAGTCCAAATTATTAATAAGATCACAAGGGTAGAGAAAACTATTGCAATTGATCTCCTATTTGATTTGTATTACATTAGTTCACGATGCTTGTAAGTCAAGGCAATGTATATGGGTATGTATGCGTTATCATTATGGAATTGAAGATAAGATAATGACTTCTGGATTTTATAAAAAGATTTAGGCCGGCCGGATGGTTAATTTACTTGTGACTTCGACCTCAACTAGAAGATAGTAAATTTCAGTTGACCGTGTAATAAGATAAGTTTATCTTAGAAATTCATCTTGTACAAGAACTGAAAATTAAGTTGGCACTTTTGGGTGGGGTGAAGGAAGCCTCTATGATTTTTCATCTTTGGCTGGGACCAAAAGGCAGAGAAAGAAAAGGTTATCTGCCAGAGCATTTAATATTAACTAGAGACAGAAGGCATACAATTTTAAGGTCACTTTCGAAACAAAACGAACCCGTGTCGAATACGGAATTATATACCTATTGAACTTTGGATCAAACACCACAAGAAAAAGAAAAAAGCCCTTAATAAGGGAAGGATCTTTTTGAACTTAGTTTTAGAATCCGGTTGAATATAAGATTAAAAATATTTTAAAGAAGTTTTTATTAAAAATATTATATTTTTAATAGAAAAAACTCTGAAAAATACTTCTATCTTTATATTTAGATCCTTACTCTTCGACTTTGTGCAAGTGTAACACATTCAGTAATTAAACTTGAATGCACTAGGATGGATGGTCAGGAAAAACCATAGCTGGTCAACGTTGTCAGCGAATACGTGCGTGAACGACACAACAGAATTTAGCAATAATTGCCCCTACTAATAGATTGGTTTCGTAGATTCCTTAAGGATGATGATAATGATCTGGACAGAACCACTGTCGGATCTAGATCCTAAATCTTAATAACTCGAATTTATGACGAGTTCGTGAAACTGATAACCAAATCGAACCAAAACAAAATTATTAATGTTCCTTACGAAAATAAAAACTAAAAGAAGAATGCAAGCATTAATTGGAAATAAAAAAATAAAAAAAGAGAGAAATTAAATGAACTGACCGAGTAAGCGAACAAGGTTTTTGTGACGGAGGCGATTGATAATGGTGAGTTCGGCCAAGAAATCATCAGTGCTTTTCATCTTATCTCTGGAGAACATCTTAACCGCCACTTCCAGATTCTCCTTAGGAAGTCTCCCTCTATAAACGACGCCGTATCCACCCTGTCCAAGCTTATGCTTGTCATCGAAATTATTAGTCGCTTTCTTCAGCTCCTGATACCTAAACTCTCTGGGAGTTCCAGGTAGACTCTTGAGAGTTCCCAAAATCTGAGACTCATTTTCCCTTTTCTTCTTTCGTAACCAATAAACCCACCCAACAACACCCGCCACAATAAGAACCAACAGAGTCAACCCGACACTTAAACCAATCTTCAATGCTTTTCCATTTCCATTCTTTTTAGGAAACACCTCAATAGTAATGTTCCACCTTAGCACGCAGTTTAGTTCAACGTTGTCGCCGGTGGAAGCAGAAAAGCCAAAATAAGAAACCTTGTTCAGCACCTGTTTAAGATCTAGAGGGGAACTCAGAACCGGCTTAGCCGGTTTCACAACTATGGGAGCATCCTTATCATGCTGCTCCGCCATGTACACGTCAATCTCCTTCCGGTCACCGTCGTAATCCACCCACAGCACGTGGAAGCGCGTGACGTTGGGCGCGATCTCGAACCCCAAGGGGGTAAGTGAGACATTAACGTTGGACCTGACGCTGTTAATGTCTAACCCGATGTGGTTGTCGTCGGGGTCGAAGTCCTGCTTCACGGTGTCAAGTTCGACGGCGACGAACTTGTTGGTGGCGTTGCCGTCGGTGGCGGCGTTGGTGAGGCCGAGGAACTGGCCGTGGCTGTTGTCAGGGACGGTGGAGGAAGACGGCGCGATGAGGAACGCGATGCCTTCGCCGGGAGGGTTGTTTTGGGGACGGAAAACGTTGATGAGAAAGGAGGTGTTGAAGAAAACGAGTTTTCCGTTTAAGTTTTCGTCGTCCCAGAGGGTGAAGGGGGTGTTGAAGAAGATTCTGCCGGATTGGTTGGCGAGGGACACGTTGCCGGTGCTGTCCGGAGTTACTTGGAGGGCGCCGAGGTTGATGGCGGCGCTGGGCAACACCGCGAACGTGGTGAAGTAGGACTGGTTGAAGGGACCGAAAAAGTAGGTTTCCTTTTTTAGAATCTGGGCTTGGGAAGTCGCTGCCGGGAATAGGAGGAGGATGGTGGTGACGGCGGCGGAGAAAGCGCACATGGGGTGGTTGCTGCATTGGAGGGGAAACATTGTTCTAACTTGGTTGATGCTGATTTATTTACATTTTGCTAATTTTCTCCCCTGGTGAGGAAAATGAGAATGGTGTGAAGTTGCTAAGGAGTGATAATGATAACTACTGTGTGTTTAGATTTGAATTAGGGGCTTCTACTAGCTTTGTTTTCTATGAAGTTTCTGTGTTGTTTTCTACGTAAAACATTATAAAAATCAAGAATCAAACTTCTACTTCTATAGTCTTTTTCTCTTTGGGAAAATATTGACGAATAACACTGAATGAAGAAATATAAAAAAATCATCGTCGTACAATTATCGACCGGGACAAAATGATACTACATGTTGTTTCAATTTAACCAATGAAATGACATTGAATTTGAGTCATGCGATACAATTATGTTAAATAAAACTATTTTTAAAAAATATTTAAAAATATTTTTTTATATTGTGTTGTAAGGGGAAATATTTAATTTTTGGGAAGACTAATTTTTGATTGGATCATTTTTTTTATATTTTACAATACGCAGAGAGTATAGTTATTAACAGATATTTTCGTTAAAATCGAATTTTTGGCCTCTCAGTTTAATTTTTAATTTTAGTTTGATCTCGGATCCCCTAAGTTTAAAAGTTTTTTTTTTTTACTTTAATATTTTTAAGTGTTTAATTAACTAATAGGAATTAATAAGATAAGCTAATAGAAAGATCAAATTGATATAATAAAGACATTTTAGGATATCAAAGTGAAATTTTTAAACTTAAGAAACTAAATCAAAATTAAAATGCGGATTAAAACTATATTTTATTGAATAAATAAATATTGTAAAAATTTATTCATTATATTTAAAATATAATTATTAATTAATGTTTTTTAGTTAATTAATATCTTTACAATGCTTATTAGTAAGATTGTTTGTCTAATTTATGACAATTGTGTCTTTATATATGTTGAGGAGCTGTAATCCAATGCGCACCGTGTGCTTCTTTTTAACTCTTTTTTTCTTCTCTTTTGAACAAAAATTGCTTTTGTTGACAGAAAGAGACATTGGAATTTTGAAGATAATAATATCATAACCACTGCGCCAACGTTGATGTTATGATGTATTATTGTATTTGCATGTGGTCTTTTTAACTTTCAGCATATAGCCAAATACAGTTGTTCGCGATTCGTGATAAGCTTTAGAATTAATTTTATTTTCTTGTAGGCTTTTGGCGCAACTTGGTCATAGTTTAATATTTAGTGGGACCATTGACGTTTTAATACGTTTATTTTATATTTATTTAACTTTTTATTTCTGATTTTATTTTAATTTTTAATTAGATTATCAGTAAGAAGTATTTATCAACTTTAATTATTATTACTTTGGCAGTGACTATTGTTCATTGGATATTAAAAAAAAAACATTGTTCATTGAAATTTTAATTAATTACTTAATAAAATCTCTCTTTTTAAATATGTTTTATCTATATTCAAAATTCGAATTGAAAACTTTATTTAAAGAGTTCAAACCAGTTTTATTTGGACTAATTTCATCTTAGTTCTTTAAACAAAAGTAAAAAAAATGATTTCTAAGCAAAATCATTTTCCCTATTAACATTTTTTTTTGTATACCATTATTTAAATTTCTGAAAAAATTAAAATTATTTAAGTTCCCTTCCTTTCGATACTTGGATATTGAAGACACCGGCTAGTGCATGTAATCCATTAGAGAAACTATCATAGTCAAGGGAATAAATAATTGATCGGGTAACAGAAAACTTGTCAATCAATTATAGACATTCTACAAAGGGGTGATGCATATACATGTTATATATGTTATTAATCTTGGGGTTCAAGTTTGGGCTTTTAGTGGAGTAGCACTGAATTAGATAATCATTTGATTATCAAGAGCCTTGATTAATAACAACTGGTGGATCCCCAAGCTAGCTTGAGACAAGGGATGAGGTGTTTCAGTTAATGATGACTCATGAGTTATATGGTCTTGGGTTCTATGGACCTAAGTTTGTACTCAAAAGAGTAAGTGGGAGATTGTTGGACCTATGCTCTTTAGTTGAGCCCAATTGGGCTGAGGCTATTAGAAGAGTCCAAAGACTAATATAAATACTCCTACTTAGGTCATTAACAAAAAGACAGAAAACCTAAAAAATAGAGAGGTGACCACACACCCTGCTCATTCCCCCTCAAGAGATAGTTTGGAAGATTTACTAGGAACAAAGAGCCAATCAACCAAGTTGAAAGCTACAAGAGGTAAACACATAAAACTATGATGATCAATTACATTCCAAACCACAAACGATTTATATGCTTCCACAGTATTTAATATGCCTACAGTATGATCTGTGGAAAGCTTCCGTTGTCAAATTATTAAGGTAGTGTCTACTTACAACAACACTCAACCGTTCAAAATGTTACATAGGTTCCATATTATGAACACACTCAACAACTTTGATTGACATACATACATATGTTACGGATTATAAAACTCCAACAAAATTCTTAAACATTGCATAGTCAAAAACCACACGTCAATAAACAATTGTAATTTGATTTATGAAGTTAAGAGCTATAAAAAAATACATCAAAAACCATGTAGACATTCACATAAAATTTTATTTCATTACTTATTTATATTGAATTTAGTTAACAAAGAATTTTTTTTAAAAAAAAAACATACAGATTAACCAATCTGTATGAGTCTTACAGATTACACAATTCGTAAGGGTCATATGGATTGGTTAATTTGTATGAGGCATACAGATTGTGTAATCCGTAAGGCTCATACGGATTAGTTAATCCGTATGAAACTCATGATTTGTATAATCCGTAAGCTTCATACGAATTAACCAATCTGTATGGTGCCCTTCTTATGGATTATCAAATTCGTCCTCAACGGCATTTTACACAACACGACCACCACCGCCAACCACGCTTCTTCAAAATGGAAACACTCACCAAGGCCACGACGCAGAAAACGAACACCACGAAAGCCAATGTATCCACGGACGAGCTTGACGTTGCAGTGCGGCGGAGAAAGAAATCAATCGAAGTGAGGAGAGGAAGAAGCGAAAGCGGAACGGTGTAGAAGAAGAAGAATGATGAATTATAGAAATATAAAACCTATTATTTAAAGGGTATTATTGGAAATTCACTATTTCAAAAATGATGTATGAGAAAATCTAATGGTGTACGAAGCTTAACCCTTGTTTTAATATCACCAGTCCAAGAAACATTCTGTTTTGTGTAATTGATATCAAAGACATGGAGCTTGAACTTCGCAGCCATTGAATAATACTTAAGTAGCAAATTAAAAATTTTAAAAATATTTTGAGCTCAATTTTAATTTTTAGTTTGTTTATTTTGTGCTAATATCAAAATTTGGTCGATGATTTTTTTACATTGATTCGATTTTTTTAATTGCTATTTTTAGAGTAATTATTTTAATTGCTACGATATAAAGTTTATGTGACTTTTTCCCTAATAAAATTCATATGACATGTTTGTTTTCTACTCTAAACATTAAAAAAAATTATATGTCACTGAAAATTAAAAAAAAAAAAAATTCTCCTTTAAAATTATAATCTATATTCAATAAAATCTCTTACATTTAATATTATGGATCTTAAAATTATTTGTTTAAAAATTCAGCCTAAGCTCACAAGTCACAATTATTCAAGTAAATTAGTAGAACATAAAGAATTAATAATTTTAATAAAAATTAATTAATGGAAGAGTTTTAATAATAATTAAACTATATAATATGATCATGACATCAAGAAAAATTGTTAGAAAATACTCTTGTAATTTCTTTTTAAGTGCTTTCTAAGATCATAATAAATTAATAAAATATAATCAATAATTCATATTAACTTTGAATAATTCCATTCATTTGTCATTTACAGTTTTTTATATATGAATAATATATATGAATAATATATTAACTTTCTAAGATTCTGGGATTCTTTGTCTATATATATATATGAATAATATGTAAGGCTCTATCTATTAATGTTTGAGAAACAACTTAATTTGCTTAATATACATGATTGGTATGTTTTGGGATCAAAATTCTTGTTTTCTTATTACTTTAATGTATAGGTTTAACATGTGCAATATTCTTGATATAGTCATTGCTTTAAGGGACATGCTCTATACCTTGATTAATGATGGTATATAGCAATGTTCAAAACAATATAACATGTCCTTCTATAAATAGAGAAAAAACATTTATCCAAAAGATTTATTCATTACCACTAGATAAAATATTATATTATATAAACAACCAAATATAACTTTTCTAGAGAGCTAGAGATACATTAATGATTTTTGAAACATAAATAAGTTAAAAGGTAAAACTTAACGTGTAGAAAGAATATAAAACTATTTTTTTTTCTTTTTTCTAGTCTTTAAATCTTGGTTCAACAAGGAGTCTTTTCTCCTCCGCCTTTAGCGCTTGCTACCTCTCCTTTAAACCCTCTATGCGAGTAGTGCGAATGCGCTCTTCTCTCCTTTCATTTTCCAGATCTCTTGTTCTAACACTTCTCAAATAAGTGTTTAGCCTTCTAAGGTGCTCTTGAATTTCAGTTTGCAGTTGCTATGAAACAGAAGCCTATTTACATCATCCATATCTATATGTGCTATACGAAAATTCTTTTGTTTGAATTTGATAAAGTGAAGACACAACCTCCATTTTATAGAGTGGTATAATGCTTGTTTAATGAGCAAACTACCTACTTATCATGCATGTATTATATCATTCATGTTTAATGAACAAACTACCTATCTATCATGCATAAATAGCTAGTTTTCATATATCAGTTATAAATCATAACAAGGAAAACATTTGACTAAATTTAAATACAATATAAATCATATGATAGTTCATATAATATATTTTTTAAACTGAGTTTCATTTTAGGATAAATTGGTCTTTTTAAATACTATTTTAGATAAATTATATTTTTTTTATAAATTAATATATATAAATTAGTAAGCTAAAAAAATTAAAAGAAATAAGTTAATTTCTTTTATAAAAAACTATAAGGAAAAAAATAAAAATAATTTAAAAAAAAAATACAATTATGGAGTGGCACTGCAGAGCTATTCCAAATTTCTGTGGCACTGCAGAGCTATTCCAAATTCCTGTTTCTTTTCTCCATTTCCTGTACTGCGATGTACCTTTGCAGTGCAGTTGCTCTTCATGATAGAGTGCTTTTATTTAAATATTTTCTCTATCCTTCCTAGCGTATTTGACTTCTCTTGAACTTTTATTTTTTTCATTCTAATTCAGTTTTTGTCTTAGGCAAATAAGTGGGCTTAATTGCTAATTGTAGCTTATTTTTGGATTTTATGCTCACTTGACCTATCTGCCATGTATAGGACCTATAGAGCTCTACCGAACTCCGAATGGAGTGTTCTAGTCATCCCTGGAAAGATAACGAAAAGATCTACAAGTTTGCCAGAAATAAGCCAAGGCTAATTCTGTCATTTGTAGGGTCATTTTGAGCTTCGAAGTTAGCATCTCTGCACTTGTAATTTTGGACTGCAAATTGGACTTTTAGTGGTGTAAATAGTAAATAATTAGAATTGTCGGGTTTGTTTATGGCCCATTATATTTTCAGAACTTAGTCACTATATATTAGTGACATTATGACTCAACTTGGATAAGCTTTTACTTTAGGTTTTATTCAATAAAAACAACTTTTTTTTAGTTTTTAGGATCAAACTGTTGTTCTTTATTTTTCTCTCATTTGTTCTTCATTGTTCTTCATCTTCTTCATTTTCATCTTGCTATCCTTCTATTTTACTGCACTCATTTCATGGGGCTTTCCATGGTGAAGATCATAGAAGGTTAAATCATCAATCAATCCAAGGATCCAACTCAAGCAAGAGAAGAATTGGAGTTCCAGTTTGGTATTTCGAATTCTATTTGAATGTTCACCTTCTTCTTCAATTTCTATTATGTTTTCATGATTATGAATGCATTTAGGATTGAAAGCGAGTTAGGATTATGGATTCATGTCCTAATTTTGAATGATAATCGCAAGATTAATTGAATGATATTTCAGTTAGAATTGTGGTTTCAATTAATTTAGGAGTAGAATCGATTGAACTGTTTCTATTGAGATTGAATGAATGTTCATGATAGAATCAACTTATGAGAATGATGATGATTCGAATAGCTTGATTTGATGAATTGGATTGATGCTTTCTAATTTGTTTTACTTTACTCCTTGATAATCTCGTTAATTTCTGCATTGTTCTTTAATTTTAGTTTGTGTTCTTGCATGTTTTACTTTGTGCATACCAACTGTTCGACAAAATTCTCCCTTATTATTACCAATGATTTGAAGCTAGAACCATATTGATCGTGTCCCTGAGTTGACCTAGGTTAACTCTGTGCTACAAAATTAGCTTAGTTAAATTGTTTTTGATGCTTCTCGACAACGCATATGCAGTTGTGCTTCATATTCTCCATTTTTGCTTCTGGTTCAGTGCTTCACACTTCCTCTTCTTCTTGTCTTTCCTCGGAGGTGAGGCCGACGTGGCGAGCAGTGCGATTGTGGTTGAGTCAAGTGACGGCGATGACGTGCATAGCCCGGTCCAGGTCCTAAAAATCGGTAAGGTTATTTATATATTAAATATTTTTAATTAATAAATTTTGATATTAAAAAATTAATAATGTTGACTAATGATATATAAAAAATAACATTAGTATAATTAATTAAATATAACTAATATATCAATGATTTGTTGTTTTGTTTATGAAACAAAAATCATGAATTAAATTCCATATATTTTTCTAATTTTTTTTCTTCATATAAACAGAATAATTGCCTAAAACAGGAAAACTAAATAGAGATAAAAAAAAGCTGATTATATAATAAATAAAATTTGATCAAATATATATTAAAATAAGATTTCTTAAAAAAAATATGATTGACTTTAGATTTAGAAAAAGTTAGACGTAAAAACTGATTATATAATAATTAATTTTTGATAAAACATAATATTCAAATTTGGGATAAATCTTTTTATGATTTGATTAAGTATGAAAAACAAATAAACAATGCTAATTAAATAAAATAAGTGAACGTGGAGATTTTAATTAGAAGTAGGGCTATGAAGCCGTCAAGTGTGTAAAGTTGTTCAAATTCAAAGAAACATTGATTAACAAAACTTCATTCATTTCTTTACAAAATTCAATGAGACATGATTGCGATTCAAGTGAGTTTCTTGATTCCTTAATATTTATTTAGAAAGAATTTTAAAAAATACATGATTATTATATATAAATTTAAATCAATTAATAAATAAACAAAAATACAAAAATGGTAGAAAGAAACCAAGAAATTCACTTTTAACTGAAGAACTTTAAATGCACAAATTTACATGGGTGTAATTTTTTATTAAAAACCAGGAAGAAAAGCAAATTAGAGCAAGGAAACTACAAAAAAGAAAATATAAAAGAGAAAATAGTGGAATAGTAAAGATAATTAAATTACAATGAATAAGCTTTTCCTATAAAGAGAAAATTCTCTCTCACTTTTCAAATGGGCAGAGTCATCAAACAACTATACCGCAAGAAGTTTACTCAGTCAATGTCGCCGGAGACAACGTCAAGGTCACTGTCACTTCCAGCGCCTCCGTTTGTGAAACGGTGGCTCTCTACCATGCTCCACTATCACGGCCGCAATGTCAATATGAACCGCCTCGTCGTCGGCCTCGGAGTGCAATGGACTCCCGTCAATTCTTGTCAATGTGAACCGACTCGTCGTCGGCCTCGGAGTGCAATGGACTCCCGTCAATTCTGAAACTCCCCCAGACACAGTACAACTCTGCATCTAGCGTGGATACTTAATATTCCAACTCTCTCGCGCCGAAAGAGAGCCGATGAGCCTTCGAACGTTCTTGAACCATCGTTCGCACACCTTCGTTGGATGGAGGAACCATTTAGATCGTCATAAATCCTCGAAGCACCATTTAGAGATTGTAGCGAATTTGACAAGTGCACCGATCGACATAGTTATGTCTAGCCTTGATAAAAATAGATAAAAGTGGATCAAGAATTTTAAAGAAGAAGAATAATCAAATCTCTCAATCTTGAATCTCAATCTTCTTGACTTAACTTTAATCCCTCAAGAATGTTTCTCCTTCTTGTTTTGTTCTATGTAAGTATGTATGTAACATCCTCCAAGTCTGTGCAAGTCTGTGCAAGTTTGTGCAAGTTTGTGCAAGTTTGTGCAAGTTTATGAGTAAGTGTATTTGTGTGTTTCTTTTGGCCTCCGAAGTCCCTATTTATAATTAGGGTGTGAAAATCTTCTCTTATCTTTAATCTTTTTGAAATCTTTAATCAAAATCTTAAAATCCATAGGCTTCTTGATTTTGCTTTCTTTTCTTGGTTTCCTGCTATAAAAATTCAAAGAATAAGTGATAAAAATAAAATAATGAAAACTTCCACTTATATTAGCATTTATTGATAAATTATGATCGATTTCTTGATTCTTTTAGCATAAAAACTACTATATGCTAGAAGCACATAAGAGATGTGGAGAGAACATCTGGATCTGAGGCATTATGTTTAGAAGCTTTATTTTGTAGTTCATGATGAATGATATATCATTGCCATATTTGCTTGATGATGATTTGACATTAAGGTGATACCAAACACTCAAATGATATATTAGTTGCCATATTTGCTTGATGATGACTTGACATATTTGCTTATGAATGATATATCATTGCCATATTTTGTAGTTCATGATGAATTTTACTGGTTAACTCGTATATACGGTTATAACGGCTAACACATTAGGTAAATTCAATATGAAGTAGAAAAAACAAATGTTGAGTTTACTTAACACTAAAAAAGGATTGAAATAAAATATAAAATAAAACTCATTAGCCTAGTTTTTGTATGATAGCATGCCAATTTCATTCGATGACCTTGGTTTAATTTTAAAAAATTGAGTTCTACATCAACTTATATAAATTTTGTCAATGAGGACAGGAGTAATTTTCTTTTGGTTTTTAATTTGGTTGATTCCTAACTTCCTATTAATAAATAACGGGATCATTATGGGATTATCTCCATTAATATATGAAATATCTTCATGTTACTTATTTACATAATAACAGAAGAGACATATCGTCTAAGTTAAGTTTGTTGATTAGTGTAAGGATATCTAATTAGGTTGAATAATGTGTGAATCTTAAAATAATGAATTTAGATTATTTTGGAAAATTTTGGAGTTTTTTATATTTTTGCTGAAGAGGAAATGTAGTAGATTTATCAATGACTGAATGATGACAAACAAAAAAATGACAATAAAGAGAAGCAAATAAAAATTTTAATTTTAAAATATAAACATAATTTACTTAAAAAAATTATTTAGTTAATTATTTATAAATATTTTTATTCATTAAAATACAATACCAATTAAAAAAATTGAATAACATAT
>PYAF01002146.1:129596-140533 GCA_007407185.1 Glycine tomentella | reverse complement strand
ACTAAGTAATAAAAATCAATACAAAAGTGAAATAAAACAACTTAGCATAATAGAAATCATCCATATCTATATGTATTATACGAAAACTCTTTTGTTTGAATTTGATAAAGTGAAGACACAGTCTCCATTTTATAGAGTGGTATAATACTTGTTTAATGAGCAAATTACCTACATATCATGCATATATTATATCATTCATGTTTAATGAACCAACTACCTATCTATCATGCATAAATAGCTAGTTTTCATATATCAGTTATAAATCATAACAAGGAAAACATTTGACTAAATTTAAATACAATATAAATCATATGATAGTTCATATAATATATTTTTTAAGCTAAGTTGAGTTTCATTTTAGGATAAATTGGTCTTTTTAAATACTATTTTAGATAAATTATATTTTTTTATAAATTAATATATATAAATTAGTAAGCTAAAAAAATTAAAAGAAATAAGTTAATTTCTTTTATAAAAAACTATAAGGAAAAAAATAAAAATAATTTTAAAAAATAAAAGAAAAAATACAGCTATGGAGTGGCAATGCAGAGCTATTCCAAATTTCTGTGGCACTGCATAGCTATTCCAAATTTCTGTTTCTCTTCGCCATTTCCTGTAATGCGATGTACTGTTGCACTGCAGTTGCGCTTCATTGATAGAGTGCTTTTAGTTAAATATTTTTTCTATCCTCCTTAGCATATTTGACTTCTCTTGGACTTTTATTTTTTTTATTCTAATTCAGTTTTTGTCTTAGGCAAGTAAGTGGACTTAATGGCTAACTGTAGCTTATTTTCGGATTTTATGCTCACTTGACCTATCTGCCTTGTATAGGACCTATAGAGCTCTACCAAACTCCGAATGGAGCGTTCTAATAGTTTCTACAAAGATAACGAAAAGATCTACAACTTTGACAGAAATAAGCCAAGGCTAATTCTGCCATTTGGAGGGTCATTTTGAGCTTCGAAGTTAGCATCTCTGCACTTGTAATTTTGGACTGCGAATTGGACTTTTAGTGGTGTAAATAGTAAATAATTAGAATTGTTAGGTTTGTTTATAACCCATTATATTTTTAGAACTTAGTCACTATATATTAGTGACATTATGACTCAACTTGGATAAGCTTTTACTTTAGGTTTTATTCAATAAAAACAACTTTTTTTAGTTTTTAGGATCAAACTCTTGTTCTTTCTTTTTCTCTCATTTGTTCTTCATTGTTCTTCATCTTCTTCATTTTCATCTTGCTATCCTTCTATTTTACTGCACTCATTTCATGGGGCTTTCCATGGTGATGATCATGCAATACTAAATCATCAATCAATTTAAGGATCCAACTCAAGCAAGAGAAGAATTGGAGTTCCGGTTTGGTATTTCGAATTCTATTTGAATGTTCACCTTCTTCTTCAATTTCTATTATGTTTTCATGATTATGAATGCATTTAGGATTGAAAGCGAGTTAGGATTATGGATTCATGTCCTAATTTTGAATGATAATCGCAAGATTAATTGAATGATATTTCAGTTAGGGTTGTGGTTTCAATAAATTTAGGAGTAGAATCGATTGACCTGCTTCTATTGAGATTGAATGAATGTTCATGATAGAATCAACTTATGAGAATGATGATGATTCAAATAGCTTGGTTTGATGAATTGGATTGATGCTTTCTAATCTGTTTTACTTTACTCCTTGATAATCTCGTTAATTTCTGCATTGTTCTTTAATTTTAGTTTGTGTTCTTGCATGTTTTACTTTGTGTATACCAACTGTTCGACAAAATTCTCCCTTATTATTACCAATGATTTGAAGCTAGAATCATATTGATCGTGTCCCTGAGTCGACCTAGGTTAACTCTGTACTACAAAATTAGATTAGTTAAATTGTTTTTGATGCGTCTCGACAACGCATATGCAGTTGTGCTTCATATTCTCCATTTTTGCTTCTGGTTCAGTGCTTCACACTTCCTCTTCTTCTTGTCTTTCCTCGGAGGTGAGGCCTACGCGGCGAGCAGTGCGACTGTGGTTGAGTCAAGTGGCGGCGATGACGTGCATAACCCGGTCCGGGTCCTAAAGTCGGTCAGGTTTCCGGTTCTTCCCAAAATCGCCCGATTTTCTTCAGCCCACATGCACGCGCGGTCTGATAACCCACCCTGCCTGATCATGCCACCGAGTCCCGGTTGGACCGATCCAATCGACCAGGCTGAATCGAGTTTTATAACTTTGCAATCGACCACATAGATAGAGACACACATCACACAACATTTAAAATTTTGAAAAACATCCATGTGGAAATTCTGAATATATCTATGAAACTCGGCTACGCTCACCCCGTCAACGTCAACTTATGTATACTTGAGCAGTCCCACAGTCGACGCAGGGCCGAGCACTAATGTCCTCAGCTCGATCAGTCTACACATATTCATCTCTATCATCCACATGTGAATTCAGAGCTTGGGGGACTTATGTACCATATAGCCCGAGAAACACGGCCCGTACTCGGATCGTGGTGGATCTCAACTCCCCATTATATTTGAGCAATTAGCTAGTGCGAATGACGTGGCCTCTTGAGCAATTAATCAGTATGGCTTGACATGGCCCTTAGAAAAGCGCAACTCCCCCTGAGTCGAGCGTGTATATATAGACCCAAAGGCAAGACTATCATGTATGCTTTTACTTGTGTCACACATAGACACATAAATACCTTAGAGTCGGGTCGAGAGTGGAAAAGGTGCTCAATACTTCATGAGTAACCCAGGGGAATTTGGAGGCCAAGGATGGAGGAACGTCCAACTGGGATTCGGCCGAAGGTGATTCATCAACAGTCTCCAGGGAGGGATCCATATATACCTATGTTAATAAAGACGAGAAAGACCAGCAAAGCATACCTGTAGGCAAAAAACTAGGCACAGAGGGGGCTATGGTAGGGACCTCGGCATCATCCAGTCGGGAAGACGACCTCGGCAGTTGCATTTTTATGGTGGTTTGGGGGAGTAGCACGGGACTGTGCCGACATGATCCCAGTATCGAATCGGTCATTTGATCAGACCCGAGACACAAATAATAGGTGCTTTCAGCGACACAATCAATACATGCGTCATATTGGACCTCGACAATCTCATCCGAGGAGGATGGGGAGACCTCGGTGGGCGAATCAATTGGAGGAGAAAGAAGCCCAAAAGAAGGATCCCTTGGATGGTTGTGGGGCAGATGAATTTTAGGCCCATAATGAGTGGGGAAGCATCCGATTTGGGTTCGAACCCACGGTTGCTTTGGAGTGGTTGTGCAGGTGTGGTTTGGAGATTGGAAACTTTTGGTTTCCTTGAGGATGAAGAGCCTCCGGTGTAGCCACGTCGGAGGTCTTTTTGGCATTCTTCCTCCGAGAGGGGAAAGCCAAATAGCCACCATCCAACTTTGGGGTGACTCTTTTTCGTAAACGCTCCTCTTCCTCAGGAGTGAGTTTCATTGGAATGAGAGACACAGAAAGAGGCAAACGAAGAGGGAAATCTAAAGTTAAACCCTAGATATCCTAGAGATTCAAACCAAACGCAAAATACCAAAGATGAGGATGCAACAAGAAAGTAAAGGGTGTCTGGAATAAAATAAAAGAAGAATGCTACTGAAGTAGAAAAGAGAGAAGGACGAAGAAGATACCTGTTTGGTGGAAATGCTCAAGAACTCGAAAGATATGAACGGAGAAGAGGGAAATGCAAATGAATTTGCAGAGAGAACAAAAGATATAGGATTGCAAAATGGGAAGAAATAAGGGAAGCGATATTTGAGGAAAAATTTGAAATATAAAGATGAAATGTAACCGTCGGTTGAAGTGAAACGATGCAAGAGACAGGTGGCGATTTTTGAAACATCAGGAGGATACGTTGGTAAAATGCTATGCACTGTTGGGGGCAAAATAGGAAGTACAAGGTATTGATAATGATTAAAGCATTAATTGAAATGACGGAGGCTTAATGAGCAGGCGGCGGGAATGGTAACGGACGCCATGACGTGGCGTCAGGAATTTATTCTCTCTGAGTAGAAAGACAGGAGCTCGGCTTCATGTGGTTGAAAGTGACACTATCTCGGCCATAAGGCGATTTCGGAGAATAGGCGGATTTTGAGATGAATGAATTTAGTCCCGGTAGTGATATAAGCATAACAGCAGGGTGTATCTTGATAAGATACATTCCCGGTCAACAGGAGAAGACTTAACACATCCCGGTAATCAAGGTAACTTAATAACCGGACTGGGGGGCAACTGTTGCGGAAACAATAGTTGGGCTTATTTAGTAGACCCAAATAGGAGTGATAAGCAGTTACTTAATCACGTAATTGAAGGTTGAGACTGAGTCAGATGAGCGGTTCCAGTATAGAGATCATGTCTGATATACCCGGAAGTGGTTTACGAGCAGTTAGAAAGGTATGTGGCTTATAAATATCAGATAGAGGCTACAAGAAGGTACACACATTCTGACTCTCTCTTTTCTATTCACACAGAACACACACCCCACGTCCAGTTGTGGTTTCATGTTCATCGTGATCTTCTTCCCTGAAGTGTTTGTTTCATCATAAGCATTCTTAGAGAGAGAGAGTTTGATCCTATATTGATCATCACCAATACTTGGTGGACATTTGTGTTTTGTAAACTAACGGAACAGGATGGAATCCACAAATGTGTGTTAACATTTTGGTGAAACCAAACTTTCAAGGTAAATATGCATACCGAACCCAAGTTTGACCCTAATCCTAGGATAACCCAACCTACTGTCATTGGAATTATACAGAACTAGATGGTTACTCATAGTAGTTCTCAGGAGAACGACCCCATTTTTTGATATGTACAAGGGCTGAAACATGGGATGATACGTTCTAAGGAGGTCAATGTGAGGGGTCATCACCAATTTTATCCAAGAATCCCGAACCCCATATTCCTTCATCAGCAACACAGTCCAATGAGCATTCTTGGAGTCAAAGAAACAAACACAAAGACATTTACGCGAGACACCAGGCACAGGATCACAAATCTTGTCACAGTCCTCGTCCACTTCAGGAAGAAACACTTCACCAAATATCTCTGTCACCATATCTAGGGAAAGAATCACCCATTGATCGTCACTTTTACCTCTCTTAACTATCCAATTTAGGGTGCCACTCACAAATTTTCCTTGCCTTCTAGTACAAAGCAGCGGGAAGTTTTGATTCTGAATCACAGTACAAGAATTCGAACCAAAGGAATATATTTTGGTCTCAATTTCAGCCGGTTCTTCCACACTTGCTATAACCTTGTACCTGTGATTCACATGATCATAGCCAAGACCGTGGAAATAGAAATCATAAGTGCAATAACGGATCGACAATCTTTTGGATTTCAATCTGGTGCAAGGGTTCCACAATTTCAATCTTATATAACCTTGTTTATAACGACACAAACACACTAGGCCATTGCAAGAACCTAAAATGCCGTACTTGTGACTCATCCTCAAGCTACGGGGTTTAGTAGGGTTTGATGGGTTTTGAAACAGCGACTACATGGAGAATGATACAATATCACGGTGATTGCGGATGCCATAGACGACTCGTTGATGGGTCATGTTTGGATCGGAAGTTGAGATGAAAAGGTGGTCCTTTGCGAATTGGGGATCGAAAATTAGGGCTTTCCATGACTTGCAGACGCACTTGAATTGCAGAAGGGATCTCACCAGAACCTTATGGAGGATTTCGTAGATGAGTTCGTAAGGTAAGAGCGGCAACAGATGGCATAAAGGGGATTCATCTCCAGTTGGAGAAACAAGTTTGGGAATCTTGGTGGTGCTTTCAAGCATCGTCTGAGTAGAAACGCAGTTGTGGCAGTGAGTTTTCTTGCCCATCACCCCCACTTTTCACCTCAATTAGATGACAATAGAGAGTGTTTCAATTCATATTTAAAAGCTTATTTTCGCATCTTATCAATTTTAAAAGATTAGGTAAAAATATAATGATTTAATAGTTTTATTATAAAAAATCTTTTATAAACAATATTTTATAATTTTAATTTTAATGAATTTATATCATAATAATTTATAAGATTAAAAAAGATTTTATAAATTTATAGGATTGGAAAGGATATATAATTTTTAACAAAAACTTAAAAAAAACTCTTACAAAAATGTGGAAGAAGAAGATGCATAAACTTAAAAACTTATATAAACTCACTAACAAAAACTTATAATTCTCGGTGGTTCACAGTGGTGGTTAAACTTAAAAAAACAAAAACTTCATGTGGAAGAAGAAGATGCATAAAACGAAAAGGTATACAACGAAAATTAACAGAAAACAAAGTTAAGGATCTCGTCGATGGACAAAGGGCTCATTGACGAGATGAAAGGCACCACCAACAAGTAAAAAAACGAAAATGAAGAAGGGGGAGGAGGAGCGAAGGAGATGGAGAGAGGAGTGGTACAAAATGGTGGTGTTGGATTGGTCGTATTTCTCACTCCGGAATTCGTGTCGGTCTCTGTAATTAAATGCTGTCATTGTTCCTTGTGTTTCTTATATGTTGTTGCCTTTGACCTAATGGACCTTGAGGCTCTTTTTTTTTTTTTTTTTTCTTTCTATTCTCTTTTTTTCCTTTTTTTCTTTTTCTTTTTTTTTTTTAAATTGTCATTCTTTTTTTTCTTTGTTTTTGTTTTTGTTATTTTTATTTTTATTTTTTCATTTCTTTATTATTTTTTCAAAAAGTATTCTCTTCTCTTTTTTTTTCTTCTTTTTTTAACCGTTATATTTTTTATTTTCTTTTTGTTATCTTTTTTTTCCTTTTTTTTTCTTCTTATTTTTCCTTTTTTTATCTTTTTCTTATTTTCTTCTTTTTTTTTTAGATTGTTTTATTTTTTTCTTTTTTATTATTATTATTTTTTTTGGGTAACGAGACATAATTAGGATATGGCACAACTATACATCCAAGTTTACTGCCGAAGTCATGTTTTCATTTCTGATATGTAAAGAATTTTACTATTTGAGTATTCTGTAGCTAAATTGAAGCATACACCAGTGAAGAGGAGATAAAATATGACTTCTAATAAGTAAATAGGGATGGCTTTGCCGTGCTTATGTGAAGTAGCTGAGAGTTTAGTTGCAAATTAACGGTAACGAAGTGCATGTATTTCATGCTAATGATTCCGAAACACGACTGATCATGATTAGCTGCTTAGTAGTTTCTAGACAAAGTAGTGCAGGGTTGCCCGTTCAAATCTAACTGAATGCTTATGTTGTCCTTGCAAGATAGATTGCTTGTGTGTTTGGATACTATGTTGAAGGAAAATTTTACACTTTCCAATGTGAAAAAGCAGAAGTTACAAGAAACTTGCTTTGGATTCAAAGATTGTTTTGAGGCTGGTGAACTTTAAAACAAACACACACTATGCAAGTCGGAAGAGATTATATAACAACGGAAATTGGGGATTGAGTTTACTCTTTTACTGCCTAGTTTCCTTTTTGCTTGTTGATGAAGGTAACTTAACTAGGAAAATAAGGCAACTTGAATCCATATCATACATTCGTATCTAACGGATGTAAGGAAAGAAAATATCGAGACAAAAGATCTAAAAATTTCTTGAAACTGGATGGAGAATTTGACCAAAATATAATGAACGTAGCTTAAAGCTTCATAACAAATATTGGAGGACCCAAGCATATCTCTTATACTTGTTGAGCACCCAATCCATTGACCTTGTATTCTGATTTGATCACGATGGATGCTTTAATATATAAAGGTATGATAAGAATACTTTTCCCTTCAATTGTCTCAGGCCGCCAAACTACTCAAAAAGAGTTTTATCCTATCAATAATGCTATCGACAATTAATATGCGAAGATATTACCATTCGTTTAACAACATTTAATTATATTATTTGAAAAAATTCCTTCAAATTATAAGGTGACTTGCAAAATTAGTATATTAAAAAAGATCAAGGAAATGAGGGATTCCTTTTCTTTTCAAATATTGTTCAAAGAATACGAGAGATGTTATCATGTTAATAATACCACAATTAAACTAGCGCTTCAGTGAGCAAAATATGTTTTAATTTGCCTTTTAAATAAAAATTTCATTTTAAATAAATAATACCTATTTACTTATTCATTACATTTTTTTAGCGGTATTAAAACGATGACCATACTTTCTTAACATCCTTTTTGGATGGAGGAAAAGACAGATCGAACACCAAAGTTATGCATGGCAAGTGCTGACTAACCAACATAACAAAATTCTGTAATGATTAGTGATAATTGACAAACAGTGACAATGAATTTGAGAGTTCTGTCATGGCATCAAAATATCATTTATTCCATTCTGTGTTTGATATCCCCGTCGCAAGCATATAACTATAACGTAAGTTTGGAAGTGATCATTTAGATTGCATCCGGATTTCACTGAGACTAGTTGTTCTAGTCTTAGTTACTATAGGGATCGCACGGCTCCTAAGCACATATGCATAATTACAAGCATTGTTATCTCACCAACCAATGACTTGCTGGTGCAACCTTAATCACTATAGGACTCGTGACCTGTGTTCTTCCATTCTTCCATGACAAGAACCCAAATGCATAGCCCTTTGAGGGAGCAGCCACTTTGAAATTCACAGTGAACTTGATCTTCTGTCCTATTCTTGTGAAGACTAACCGATTTGGCACAACAGTAACATTAACTCCAGCAGGAGACACCACTACAGCTTTATATATACTTCTTGCTTTTCCAACATTAGTCGCAACTCGAGTTACCAAAAAGTTGTCTTCAAGATTTGGCACTGAAATAGATGGATAGTTGAGGTCAGATGGTGTTTTGAATGCCCTATCACATGTCCTGTTGTCCTTTGTGACAAGGTGGAGTGACCTCTCATCATAACCAAGTGAACAAAGGAACGCAACAAAATCTTCTGGATTCGAATCATACACAAGACCAGGATCCAGAACTCTTGAGGGGTTCACAAACCCTGATCCATAATCAAATGCATTAGCCCTTCTTCTATCAGGATCTGCTCTAATGGGTTGGTGGTGCTTATCCAAAATTGTTGCTGCACATTGAACTGACTGTTAGTTTTTTGAGTGGTGGTGCTCAGTATCTATATTTAGGCATTAAGTGACAAAATTTAATGTAGTGAGAAGCTTTATTTTAATGTTTGTTAAGAAGAATCTTAGACAAACTGCATTGGGTAATTAATATATACCTCTATATATATGTAAAACATGTTTGGAAATTCGTTGAAAAATAAGAAATCATGTTTGAATGTGGAAGTAATAACTATTAGTTTCTTAGTAAATGTGAAAAAACACATCTAAGATGTGAAACCAAACATGCATGTAATACCAGTTGTCATGATGGCAGATTTGATAGAAGAAGGGGACCATGAAGGATGCACAGCTTTGACCAAGGTTGCAATTCCAGTTACATGAGGAGAAGACATTGAAGTTCCTGATACAATATTAAACTTCATTCCAGCTGAGGCTGGAGACCATGCTGCAAGGATGTTTAATCCGGGAGCTGTAACATCAGGCTGCAATACAGCCAGAAATCGTTCAGGATTAAGTTAGAATAAAAATGCATTTTATGAACTCAGTGGCAAATATACGAAAATAGTGCAGTTCAGATAAACTTTTCAACAAATACTTGAAGAAAAATGAGAAAAGAAAGTAAATTGGATAAACTTTTCAACAAAGACTTAAAGAAAAATGAGAAAAGAAAAAGAAAGTAAAATGAATCAAACTTCTTTTGTAAGTTAATCAACATACACCAACATACACACCGTAGATTTTTTAACTTATCTAAAAGCTGAAGTACATAACTTGATTTTGACTTGCAGAAAAAGTTTGATTCATTTTACCTCCTATTTTTTCTCTTATACATGCTCGTGGAGAAGTGTATCCAAATAGGGCCAATATTACCTTCAAAATTTCTGGGGTTAATGTATTGGGGCCTTTAGAAGAAAATGCTGCTACACAGGGTGCCGGCTGAACTCCTAGTACTGTCTTGGCTCTGGAAATCCTTGTCATAGGCATACTGTTCAGTTTAGAATGATGTTGAGTTAGAGAATGGCAGAATAGCAGAAGAACTAAACAAAAATGTCTATTCAAGCAAATACATAACAACAAACCGTGTGCTATTGATATAGGATAGAATCCGTTCTCCTGTTTTCGTTCCAACAACAGCTGAAGGTATATCAAATGGGGTGGAAACACCTTGATTTGCTTCATCAATGAGTATCATCCCAACACCACCTGCCTCCTTCACTATCTTACTCTTTTCCAACTTTGACTCCCCTGAGTACTCTGTATGTCGACACACAAGAACCTTTCCTTTGGCCTTGGTCTTATTCAGGGAACTATCCACACAGTAACTGCAGAAATGTTAAAAAGAGAACAACATTTATCTTAAAAAAACCATCCCTCTACGTTGACTTTTAGGCTGTTTTCACTTTAAAGTACCTTGTTCTTCACCTGGATTGATAAGGAGTGAAATATCCACTAAAGGCTTCAGATGCATCAATCAATCTTCTGGAGGCATTCATTCCCAAAAGACTGAGACTCTCACCCTGTGTCATTATAGAGAACTAAATTGAGTCCACCAAGTGTACAAAAGGTTTACCAACACAAAGTGATCAAGCTTTACCGTGATGTTAACACCATTTCCTAGCGCGATATCAGAGGTGAAATCCCTATCTGTTGAACTAGCAGCAACTGTGATAATCCATGGTGCAACGTTCGTTGCAGAACCAGGATCTCCTTGATTCCCAACTGATGCTACCACCAGCACTCCATGTTTAGCAGCATGGAATGATGCCACAGATACAGCATCATCGAAATAGTCACCTTGGGGAGATTCAGGACCCAGAGACAAAGACATAATGTGAACACCATCCCTTATGGCATCATCAAATGCTGCTAACAAGTCCACATCATAGCAACCTGAGTCCCAACAT
>PYAF01002146.1:94636-108328 GCA_007407185.1 Glycine tomentella | reverse complement strand
AAAATAAAGCATTATTATTATTGGTGTTAATTAAAAAAGGCAAGATTAGGAACAGTCTGATGGACGAAGCGCAAGTTTAGCACGGAATGCATGCACAGTTTAGCAAGAAATGCATGCACAGTTTAGTTTATTAGTTTAATTTGGATGAATGAGCAATTGAACATGGAATGCATGCACAGTTTAGCACGGAATGCATGCATGCACAATTTAGTTTATTAGTTTAATTTGGATGAATCAGCAACTGAGCACGGAATGCATGTACAGCTTAGCACGAAATGCATGCACAGTCACTAGTTTATTAGTTTAATTTGGATTAATGAGCAATTGAGCATGGAATGCATGCACGATAACATAGGGGTACACTTGAGTATTGGGAGGGATTACATTGATAAATATTATTAGTTTATTTTAATTTTTTAAATTATTAAATATTAAAAATCAAATACTTGCTATAATAATTAAAAATATTATTTAATATTAAAAAGTGTCTCAACGTGTCGAAATTCATAATTTTTTGAGATTGATGTGTCGAAGAGTCGAGTCGTGTCGTGTCACGTGTCGCGTGTATAGATTCTCATTATGAAACCTGCTGTTGAGCGATTACGATCAATTTGCGATTAAATTCGTGATTTGGATAGAGAAATTGCACGGCAACATAGATGGCTATGCATGCTGAGAGCGTTGGGATCATCAAGAGCGGAGGACGGCACACTGCAACATGATACTGCCCCATATGAACATATGATTGCGAGTTTGTCTAAGAGGAGACTAGCTCTTGAGAACGAGCGGATTCCATTCTTCGTCCGGAAAGCACACGAGAAACATAATGTTAGTTCCTATATTCTTTCTCGTTTCTTTCTTTTTTCTATTTCTTGTTAGATAGGGAGAGAAAGATGAGGGTCAGTCGGTGATGATATTTATCAATGTTTAGCGAATATTTTAAAATTTTGATAATTATTTTAATTTTAAATGATAAAGCAATTACATCCTTAAATTAAAAATAAAAGAACTAATGAATCTTTAATCAGATACATAAACTTAATGTTATAATTATAAACAAACACCCAAAAATCACGCAAACTCATGTAAAAGCATTTTCCATTCATTACACAACAGACGCAAAACTAATAAGTACATGATCATTCTATCTCTAACTATAATCATTTTCTACAAATACTTAAACGACAGAATTATCACATATAACATACTGCATCATAGTAAGTAAATTTTTACCGGAATTTCCAACAACCCCGAACAAATACTCTACTCCCTCAATGACAAAAATAAAGCACAATCAAAATAAAGCATTAATATTATTGGTGTTAATTAAAAAAGGCAAGATTAGGAACAGTCTAATGGACGAAACGCAAGTTTAGCACGGAATGCATGCACAATTTAGTTTATTAGTTTAATTTGGATGAATGAGCAATTGAACATGAAATGCATGCACAGTTTAGCACGGAATGCATGCATGCATAGTTTAGTTTATTAGTTTAATTTGGATGAATGAGCAATTGAGCACGAAATGCATGCACAGCTTAGCACGAAATGCATGCACAGCCACCAGTTTATTAGTTTAATTTGGATGAATGAGCAATTGAGCATGGAATGCATGCACGGTAACATAGGGGTACACTTGAGTATTGTGAGGGATTACATTGATAAATATTATTAGTTTATTTTAATTTTTTAAATTATTAAATATTAAAAATCAAATACTTGCTATATAAATGAAAAATATTATTTAATATTAAAACGTGTCTCAACGTGTCGAAATTCATAATTTTTTGAGATTGATGTGTCTAAGAGTCGGGTCGTGTCGTGTCACGTGTCGCGTGTCGGTGTCTGTGCTACATAGATTCTCATTATGAAACCTGCTGTTGAGCGATTACGATCAATTTGCGATGAAATTCGTGATTTGGATAGAGAAATTGCACGGCAACATAGATGGCTATGCATGCTGAGAGCGTTGGGATCATCAAGAGCGGAGGATGGCACTCTGCAACATGATACTGCCCCATACGAACATATAATTGCGAGTTTGTCTAAGAGGAGACTAGCTCTTGAGAACGAGCGGATTTCATTCTTCTTTCGGAAAGCACACGAGAAACATAATGTTAGTTCCTGTATTCTTTCTCGTTTCTTTCTTTTTTCTTGTTAGACAGAGAGAGAAAGATGAGGGTCAGTCGGTGATGATATTTATCAATGTTTAGTGAATATTTTAAAATTTTGATAATTATTTTAATTTTAAATGATAAAACAATTACATCCTTAAATTAAAAATAAAAGAACTAATGAATCTTTAATCCAGATACATAAACTTAATGTTATAATTATCAACAAACACCCAAAAATCACGCAAACTCATGTAAAAGCATTTTCCATTCATTACACAACAAACGCAAAACTAATAAGTACATGATCATTCTATCTCTAACTATAATCATTTTCTACAAATACTTAAACGACACAATAACCACATATAACATACTGCATCATAGTAAGTAAATTTTTACCGGAATTTCCAACAACCCCGAACAAATACTCTACTCCCTCAATGACAAAAATAAAGTACAATCAAAATAAAGCATTAATATTGTTGGTGTTAATTAAAAAAGGCAAAATTAGGAACAGTCTAATGGACGAAACGCAAGTTTAGCACGGAATGCATGCACAGTTTAGTTTATTAGTTTAATTTGGATGAATGGGCAATTGAACATGAAATGCATGCACAGTTTAGCACGAAATTTATGCATGCACAGTTTAGTTTATTAGTTTAATTTGGATGAATGAGCAATTGAGCACGGAATGCATGCACAACTTAGCACGAAATGCATGACAGCCACTAGTTTATTAGTTTAATTTGGATGAATGAGCAATTGAGCATGGAATGCATGCACGGTAACATAGGGGTACACTTGAGTATTGTGAGGGATTACATTGATAAATATTATTAGTTTATTTTAATTTTTTAAATTATTAAATATTAAAAATCAAATACTTACTATATAAATTAAAAATATTATTTAATATTAAAACGTGTCTCAACGTGTCGAAATTCATAATTTTTTGAGATTGATGTGTCGAAGAGTCGAGTCGTGTCATGTCACGTGTCGCTTGTCGGTGTTTGTGCTACATAGATTCTCATTATGAAACCTGTTGTTGAGCGATTACGATCAATTTGCGATGAAATTCGTGATTTGGATAGAGAAATTGCACGGCAAGATAGATGGCTATGCATGCTGAGAGCGTTGGGATCATCAAGAGCGTAGGACGGCACTCTGCAACATGATACTGCCCCATACGAACATATCATTGCGAGTTTGTCTAAGAGGAGACTAGCTCTTGAGAACGAGCGGATTCCATTCTTCGTCCGGAAAGCACACAAGAAACATAATGTTCGTTCCTATATTCTTTCTCGTTTCTTTTTTCTTTTTTCTTTTTTCTTGTTAGACAGGGAGAGAAAGATGAGGGTTAGTCGGTGATGATTTTTCCTTTTTCCTTTTTTTTTTAAGAAAGGAAAAAGGAAAAATTGACGATTGAAATATTTTATAGATTTAATTTATGTTTAGTGAATATTTTAAAATTTTGATAATTATTTTTATTTTAAATGATAAAGCAATTATATCCTTAAATTAAAAATAAAAGAACTAATGAATTTTTAATCCAGATACATAAACTTAATGTTATAATTATCAACAAACTCCCAAAAATCACGAAAACTCATGTAAATGCATTTTCCATTCATTACACAAGAAACACCAAACTAATAAGTACATGATCATTCTATCTCTAACTATCATCATTTTCTACAAATACTTAAACGCCAGAATTATCACATATAACATACTGCAGCATAGTAAGTAAATTTTTACCGGATTTTCCAACAACCCGGAACAATTACTCTACTCCTTCAATGACAGAAATAAAGCACATTCAAAATAAAGCATTATTATTATTGGTGTTAATTAAAAAAGGCAAGATTAGTAACAGTCTAATGGAAGAAACTCAAGTTTAGCACAGAATGCATGCACAGTTTAGCACGGAATGCATGCATGCACAATTTAGTTTATTAGTTTAATTTGGATGAATGAGCAATTGAGCACGGAATGGATGCACATTTTAGCACGAAATGCATGCACATGCACTAGTTTATTAGTTTAATTTGGATGAATGAGCAATTGAGCATGGAATGCATGCACCGTAACATAGGGGTACACTTGAGTATTGGGAGGGATTACATTGATAAATATTATTAGTTTATTTTAATTTTTAAATTATTAAATATTAAAAATCAAATACTTGCTATATAAATTAAAAATATTATTTAATATTAAAACGTGTCTCAACGTGTCGAAATTCATAATTTTTTGAGATTGATGTGTCGAAGAGTCGAGTCGTGTCGTGTCACGTGTCGCTTGTCGGTGTCTGTGCTACATAGATTCTCATTATGAAACATGCTTTTGAGCGATTACGATCAATTTGTGATGAAATTCATGATTTGGATAGAGAAATTGCACGCCAACATAGATTGCTATGCATGCTGAGAGCGTTGGGATCATCAAGAGCGGAGGACGGCACTCTGCAACATGATACTGCCCCATACGAACATATCATTGCGAGTTTGTCTGAAAGGAGACTAGCTCTGGAGAACGAACGGATTCCGTTCTTCGTCCGGAAAGCACACGAGAAACATAATGTTCGTTCCTATATTCTTTCTCGTTTCTTTCTTTTTTCTTTTTTCTTGTTAGACAAGGAGAGAAAGATGAGGGTTAGTCGGTGATGATTTTTCCTTTTTCTGTTTTTTTTAAGAAAGCAAAAAGGAAAAATTGACGATTAAAATATTTTATAGATTTAATTTATGTTTAGTGAATATTTTAAAATTTTGATAATTATTTTAATTTTAAATGATAAAGCAATTATATCCTTAAATTAAAAATAAAAGAACTAATGAATTTTTAATCCAGATACATAAACTTAATGTTATAATTATCAACAAACTCCCAAAAATCACGAAAACCCATGTAAATGTATTTTCCATTCATTACACAAGAAACGCCAAACTAATAAGTACATGATCATTCTATCTCTAACTATCATCATTTTCTACAAATACTTAAACGACAGAATTATCACATATAACATACTGCAGCATAGTAAGTAAATTTTTACCAGAATTTCCAACAACCCTGAACAAATACTCTACTCCCTCAATGACAGAAATAAAGCACTTTCAAAATAAAGCATTAATATTATTGGTGTTAATTAAAAAAGGCAAGATTAGGAACAGTCTAATGGACGAAACGCAAGTTTAGCACGGAATGCATGCACAATTTAGTTTATTAGTTTAATTTGGATGAATGAGCAATTGAACATGAAATGCATGCACAGTTTAGCACGGAATGCATGCATGCACAGTTTAGTTTATTAGTTTAATTTGGATGAATGAGCAATTGAGCACGGAATGCATGCACAGTTTAACACGAAATGCATGCATAGACACTAGAGTATTAGTTTAATTTGGATGAATGAGCAATTGAGCATGGAATGCATGCACATTAACATAGGGGTACACTTGAGTATCGGGAGGGATTACATTGATAAATATTATTAGTTTATTTTAATTTTTTAAATTATTAAATATTAAAAATGAAATACTTGCTATATAAATTAAAAATACTATTCAATATTAAAACGTGTCTCAACGTGTCGAAATTCATAATTTTTTGAGATTGGTGTGTCGAAGAGTCGAGTCGTGTCGTGTCACGTGTCGCATGTCGGTGTCGGTGCTACATAGATTCTCCTTATGAAACCTGTTTTTGAGCAATTACGATCAATTTGTGATGAAATTCGTGATTTGGATAGAGAAATTGCACAACAACATAGATTGCTATGCATGCTGAGAGCGTTGGGATCAAGAGCGGAGGACGACACTCTGCAACATGATATTGCCCCATACGAACATATCATTGCGAGTTTGTCTAAGAGGAGACTAGCTCTGGAGAACGAGCGGATTCCATTCTTCGTCCGGAAAGCACACGAGAAACATAATGTTAGTTCCTATATTCTTTCTCGTTTCTTTCTTTCTTCTTTTTTCTTGTTAGACACGGAGAGAAAGATGATGGTCAGTCGGTGATTATTTTTCCTTTTTCCTTTTTTTTCTCTCCCTTTTGAGTTATTAAACATGTCAACATTTTTTTTCCTAACAACACAAGTTCAATTCACTACAAGGAAAATGACCTATGCCTACAGACAAAAACTGTCACTAGAAATTAAAAATGCGTAGGTAAATGTACTATAGACTTTGTCCTACGGACATTTTGCCCGTCAACTTTGAGGGGGCATACAATGACAGATAATTGTCCGTCACTATAGGTTTTATTTACAATTTGCAATGTGTGTAGGTAGAAGCTTTGAACTTATTCCTACACCTTTCAACTGTAGGTAAAAGCTAAGAACTTATTCCTACAGCCTTCAACTGTATGTAGAAGCCGAGAACTTATACCTATAATTTTCAGTTGTAGGTAAAAGTTATATATTAATAAATAAATAAAATTCTAGAAATGCTCTCTATTGCTATCCATTCATATTTTTTTCTTCACAAATTATCTTGTACAGAGGACATAAATTAACTATTATGGTGAAAGATAAATTTCATAAACAAAAACACAAGTAAATAAAATTCTAGCTATGCTTTTTATTGCTATCCATTCATATTCTTTTCTATACAAATTATCTTATTATAATTAAAGATAAATTACATAAACAAAACCAAAAGTAACATACATGGTTTTATGTATTTTTTTTATATAAAAAAACATAGTTTTATGTGATTATAAACATAGTTTATATACCACTAAAAGGTTTAGAATTCAAACCAAACAAGAGTGGATTACAAATTGCAATAATTGATAGAAAAATCATTAAAAAAATTTACAAGTTGACAGATCTAGAGCTTATGCAATTAGTGTAGCAATATATTGAAGTGAATGGAGAAAACTTCATTAAGTAATGTAGATTTTACCATCTTACAACTTCATTAAGTGAATGAAAATAAAATTCATGTACTCACACCTGCACCTAAAATTGAGACAAACAAGTGAAATAACACAATATTAGAATTCCAAATGAAGAAAAAAAAATAATTGTTGAAATCTAGGAAAAAGAACTTAAAAGGGTCACTAAGAAACCAAAGAAACAAAGCCATCTTCATCTTTTCAGCAACCAAAACAAGTTCACAGATTCATTACATGTTGAGCACCTAAAATCTATCTAAAAGCAAACATGGATTATGATGAGGGTCTCTTATGATTTCGGGTGGATTTAATGGATATGTAGGCTATCTAGGGGGAAAGAGAGCAGGAGAGCCAGGCAAATGCATTTGTTACAAAAATGTATCAACACAAACAGAAATTTACCTGGTTTTGCAGGAACTGCAAGTGCCAAAAGAATCCAAGCATCAATTTCAGAAGTCCAATGCCACTTACCTCCAAGTATTTGCAAGGCAATTGCTTAGGAGAATTCAATAATCCCTAACTAAACAGTGAGGCTGGTTATGAAAATCACAAATTACTATCTAACTGGATAACAACTAGCAAGGCACGTGTTAACAATTGCTACAAACCTTCAATAATAAAACAACTACCAAGGTAAATGAGCAACCATGAGTAAACAAGGAGTAAGACACAAACCCATGAACGATACGCAAACTACACACGCTGCACCTGCTATGCCAAAAGAGGGTGGGAAGGTAAAACAGAAAATACAATACATGTATATGCATATTATTCAGCTCAACCACGTCATGATCAATAACACCCAAGCACCCTAAGTATAGTTTTTAAAATGTAAAGCTTCAAGAAGCAAATAGACTAAGGTCCTATTTGGCAGAAGAAAATACGAAAGTAAAATAAATTAAGTATCTTCCCAAAGAAAATACGAAAGCTAGGGGGGCATGATCCTAGCGAAAACTCCTGCAGTTCAACTCTGTCCTACAAAAGAATTGCTCTAGTTCAGTACACATCTACCAAATATTCATAGTCTATAGAGTGTTCAAGCTGTTTTGGTAAACTAGTTAAAATTATTTCATAGAATAAAATGTGGTTACTAGAAGTCTTGGTTTTTGGAGCTTTAAACGTTCCTGGAGACACAAAAGAGAGAAATTAAATTAGTCCATATATCAAAGTATAAAATGCATGTCTGAAGAGAGTATAACAAGTTTGTATATATGTGTGGGTAGTGAAACCATAAGGAGAAGCTCTTTAACAACATAGATAAGTATAATTGCAACAAAGATCAATGCAAAAAGAATATCCATAGATGTGTATATAAATAAGATCAATTATCATGTAAAACATCGATCTCTAAAAAAAACAATTTATTATTTAAATAAATTTTCAACTCCAATCAAACTTTAAAAACATAAAGTTAAGTCTTAAAAAGACCAATGTATTAAATAAATAGATTAGACAAACTTTTTATAAGATAAAATCTAATTCTCTCTTGACTTTTTACTCCCTACTTGTTAACAGCAAACTCAATATAATATTGCATCATAACACACTAACTAATTCATAAGAAATGAATCAAAAACTGTTTATTATCTTAAAAATTTAAAAATAAATAAATAAGTGTACCAATTAAGTTTTTAAACAGTATTTGGTTGTGTAATTAGGGTGACAATTAGAATTTACGATTGTGCGATTGTGTACACAAACTAACATTATTGATTTAAACCAAAAATAGCACCATTTTGTGTGGTGGGCATTGTAGCTAGGCATGCTCTTGTCAAATACAACCATAATCGATCTATGCCATGCCGTATTATATGATCTCTTTAAAACCCTAAATCACTTATAAGGGTGTCTACACCTCGGAAAAAATAAGAAAAGAAGACAAATAAACTATTTTTTCTTTTAATTTTGAAAAAAAGTGCTGGACATAAGATCGGTTTGATTAAAAAAAGTGTGAGATTGAACAATTCTAATTATTCAATATTTGATTTTAAAATATATCATCAGACACCACAATTTAAATGTTGACGAACAAGATAAAACTTTGATTATTTATTACTCGATTTCATGGGACTATTTTTTTTTTATCTCAATATAATCTTCTTAAAAGATCAAAACATTCATTTTTTATTCTCTTTTCTCTCTCTCCCACCCCATTATATCTCACGAGTGCACTCTTTCTATTTTATTTTTTAATAACAGTCACTTTCTCCATCAAATTCTTTCGGCTCTCAGTTTTTTTTCTTTGGAGATCTCAGTTTTATTTACTGCCTTTTTTATTCATGATGTTTAATTACGGCTTCTAGTACGTATAATATAATAAACATTTTTTTATATTCATCTAATATAATAATATTATATATTACTATATATATGTAATAAAATATTATATATAGTATATATTATTATATGTTTATATATATATATATATTTATAATATATTAAAATATATAATAATTATATGAATTATATATTATAAAATATATTTATATATTTCAAAACCATAAGTATAATTTCTATGAATTTATGTTTCCCCTTTTGAGTCCTAAATATTGTCAAAGCTGTCATATTTCAAAGAGAGTGATTAGTTAGATTTATATTCAGAAAAGAAAGGTTGAATTAAGACATGAAACTAGTATTAGGACAGAAAACAAAAGATAAATTGCTCCCATGTAAGGGAAGTTTCTTAGGATGCAGGAAGTTTCAAAGCTGTCACATCACACTTTCTTATGAAAAGGTACACATAAAAGACAACTTCTATCCCATATTTTCAGGCATGAAACAGTATATATATGAATTTCTTTGAATCATAATTGTTGTAAGATTATTTAAACATAGAATTACCTGATAACCTTGAGCCTGGTCAACTGGTGCAAAAGGGTGAATATCAGTAAAGCTGGGCCATGTCACAGGCATCATTTCAGTTTTGCATTCAGCTTCATTGTACAAGATCCAAGTGGAATCATACTGTGGCATAGTGAGGGACCTAAGCAACTCATGCTCAGTTTTACAAAGTTCACCCCTGAACTTTGCAATGCTTGTGTAAGCGTATGTAACAACCTGTCCAAGTATTCTAGAAATCAATGTTGCTATTCTAATTACAACATTTATCACTTGCAAGCATTCAAAGAGAAGACTGTTAGCTAGTTCTCTACAATCACAAAATGGCACTATAGATAGGAAGTGCAAAGTTTTACATAGTTAATTCAAATGTTATGCAAAGATTGACCTGGTTCATATAAATGATGTGCAAGTATTTGGACTAATTTCTAATATTGCATAATTAATTGTTTTACTGGAACAAAGCAGCACTAAAAAGCATCTTAACATGAGACAATTGATCTAATATAAGGAGATAACAGAACACGTGCCCCTTCAACAAGTTACACAGGGTGGCATGTAGATTTGATGATACTTAATAAACCAGACCATATAGATGGTGTAGCTATAAGGGTATTTAACAAATTTGAAGATGGAAGAAATCAACAAGGTGAATCTCAGCAATGTATCTTTGGACCATCATAGCATTAAATTGTAAACCAGTGATAGTTTAAAGTGCAGTTAGCTAGCTGGTTTACTAAAATGATTTCCCTTTATCTAAGGTATTCTATCAGAACATGATGAGCTCCACTAACCCAACATAGGCCTGATTCAAGGATCTGCAATATAGGACCAGATTCAATTGCAATATATGTGTGTACCAATTGAAGAACTAAAAGAAGGTGTCACTAAAATATCCAATTGAACGCAAACCATAGAAGAAACCTTGGACAGTTCTATTCAATAACAGCCCATGAAAATTAATTGGAATTAAGAAAACGCATAAAAAAAAAAAAGAAGCAAGTTAAAAAGAGCGATTTAGAACAAGACCGGCATGTTTTTCCTGCCACTCGGTTAGGTCCTGCCTAACATTTGAAACTGTCGGAACATCAAACAATTTTGTATCATTTGCAAATGGATGGGAACCAAAACTTTCATAACCTCCTCAAACTTGGTAGGTAGCATTCGTAATGAACTGAAAATGTTTGCTATAAATAAAAATAAATAAATTTAAAACATGTTTTCAATAACAGAATGAAAAACTAGAAATAGAATGTTTTTCATAATACCTAATATAACTTTTTTCAGTGAACTCATCAATCCAGATTTTTAGCAAATAAATTAATAAAGTTCCTCATCATCATTGAGCATCATATGTACCTAGATATAGAATGCTTCCCATTTTGATTATACGCATTCCTCTGAACCGTATCACTCAAAATTTGGTACGCTTCACCCAAAATCTGCCAACATCACAAATTACAATAAACAACTACAATATATATAGCAACATCAAAGCATTTAAGAACCTTGTTAATAATAATAATAGTTTAATTTCG
The DNA here is from genome assembly GCA_007407185.1 of Glycine tomentella. Taxonomy (NCBI): domain Eukaryota; kingdom Viridiplantae; phylum Streptophyta; class Magnoliopsida; order Fabales; family Fabaceae; genus Glycine; species Glycine tomentella. The sequence continues at coordinate 96,936 of PYAF01002146.1, read as the reverse complement.
ATAAACCTGAACTTAATCAATTAGAAATTACTCAATATGATTTGCATATAGTTTAAAGTAGTTATTACTATATTAGGCAATCAACAATCAGATGAGTGCATTCTAACTAAATTCTAGTAATAATAATAAAAATTCTACTAGTAAACTTGAGAGATTGTTGTGGATTCAAGCTACCTGAAGCTTTTCGGTAGCGTGAGGATCGTTTGGGTTTTTATCGGGATGAACTTGCATTGCCTGTGATCCAATATTTAACAACAAAAAATGAGAAGAGAAAAGTAGTTAAATCCATAAATATTTAACAACCTCTATTCCGCTCTCTTCGCCGATGATCATGCTCGCCCTCATCCCTTTCGCCGTTTGCCTCTCCAGAATGTTTTCTTCCATGAGATTCCTCCCGTCGCCACCAAGGAAGAGGAAGAGTCTACTTATTTTGCGGTTTTCAATGCCGTTGCCGTCGTCCTCACCGTTTACCTCTTGGCTTTCGGGTTTGTGCCGAACCCTAGTGCTCTGGTATCTCGGGCATTTGTCATGGTTTTGCTACTTCTGTTGGTGGTGCCGTTGGGAATCCCGGTCCACTCTTACTTGAAGGGACACGAGAAGGGGAGGAGCGGGTTGACGAACCGTTGATTCGCGAAAACGAGAAGGGGAATGTATTAGCGAAAGACGCCAGGTTAGTCGGATGTGTCCCTCTTTGTATCGTTGACTATTCTGAAGGTTTAAGTTTTTATTTTACCTACAATCTGGGTTTCGGAAGGGATAAATTGAAGATGAATACGGTTAAATATTTTTTATTTTACGTACAATGGGCCGTCGGTATACGTTTTTATAGGATTTTACTTGCAGCATCTAATTATAGATAGAAATCTTTTTATATTTTAGCAAGATTTACTTATACCAAAAATTGTAGGTATAAGTTTTTGAGTTTAACCTACATTAAATAATTGTAGGTAAAAGTATTTTTAAATTTTACCTACATTAATTTATTTGTGTAGGTAAAAGATGTATGTAGGTATAAGGTATTTTTCTTGTAGTGATTACTGTGGCATCTTGATGATGAATGCGTATCTAAAGGATATCGCAATGAATGATGCATAATAACACCAGAAAAAAATATCAATAAGGTTCCAATTCAATGAAATTGATCACATAAGTAGTGTACCAGAGCACAGGAAATCATCATTAGAACAATCCAATTCTCCAGGTATCTCATGTAATGGAAACAATGAGAGAAACAACAAAGTCTCGACATAAAAAAGTAGAAGAATCCAATGTACAACACCATATATAATTTTCAAGCACCACACCATCAATCCTTTACTCTATAAACTATAAAGCAAATGAAATGCACAATATATATAAAGACAAATTTAATCCATTATACCTTGTCTAAGGAATTGAGTGTATGAGTCACATATTGCTGAGGAATGTCACTGAGATCATGATTCACACTACTACAGCAAGCATTTTTTACGTCACCAAATCTAAGTCGGTTGTAATATAGCCGATGTTAAATCAAGTTCAGTGGCAAATTCGTAATAAATTGTATTTTGTTTGATAGACAACGTCGGGTTTTAAGTGACCGTAGTTGTCTTTAAAGCTACGAAGTCGGTTTGCAAAATAACAAACTTAGAAGGGATTAACATTTAAAAAAAAAAAATTTGTTTTAAAAATTCCTGGTCGGTTTTCTTTAGCACCGTCGTTGTATTATGCCTTTGCAAAGTCGGTTTATTAATTTTAACCGACTATGAATTGTTTAATACAATTTTTTTTTTAAAAAAGTAAGGAAAATAAAACCTATTATAACTTGGCCCTTTTCCGCCGGATGCCCTAAAAGCTCAAACGTGCTCGTGCCCCTTCGACCTAAGCTCAAGAGTTGGTGTTCACCACTGAAGCCTCAAAGCCCCCTTCGACACCGCGATTGATAAAAAATTACGACTATTGCATCCTCAAAGGTAAGTTTTAACTTGTATTCTTCAGATATTGCGGATTCCTTCATCATCATTGTTGTTGTTTGATTTTATTTGCAGAAGCTGGTTCGAAGAGCGTAGGTTGGCCACCCCGACGACGAATATCAACATCAGTGTCGACGGCGAGTGGTTCCGCCATGTAGTCCGCCGCAAGTGACAAGAGGTCAGGGATCCCTGGAGCTAGGGTTCACCTTTCATTCGAACTCCAGTTGGAGTCAGACGGGTTCATTTGCAGGTAACATTCTACACTTAGCTGCTCATCTGGCACTTCAATTGAAAGCATTGTCCAGTTTTAGAGCAACCATTGAAATGCAAAGATAGGTCGCATGGTTC
>PYAF01002146.1:54192-72693 GCA_007407185.1 Glycine tomentella | reverse complement strand
ATATGATTGATTTAATGGTCTTTTATTAAGATGTCAAAATGTTCAATGACTCAATGTTTCTGTGAAGATAGAGTCACAACCAATCTATACACCTTATGCTTTTCTTGATAGTAGATTTATAATAGGTTTGCAGATTACTTCGCTAACAGCTTTCAAAGCATGAAACAAGTTAACTGGTGCACTAAATCTGTTTTGTTAATCAACTTCCTCATTTTACTTGACTGTCTATTACGAGCTTTGGCTGCTGAATTTCTTCTAATTTCTTGTGATAACTATCAGTATGTGCAGTTTCTTAAAGATAGGATTTATTTCTGTTGGATTCTGAAATAGGTCGGATCTAATTTGAAGATTAGCAATAATGAATTCTTGGCATTGAGAATTTTTTATAAATTAAAATTATTATATTTGTGGTGAAAAACTGTCATAATAGTTAAATTAATTATTATAAGATAACAAAATCAATTTATATATGTGACAGTTTTTAACCTTTATTATGTTTTGTAAAAAAAAAACCATCATTATGTAAAAATTGATTATTTTAAAATGTAAAACGTGATAGGTGTTACTACGAAACTGCGGAATAATAACAAAATTACAAGTTGCTTTTTAAAACTTAAAAAACTGAAACAAATTTTAAAACATAAAAGATCAAAGAAAAATTAGTGCAAACTAGATTTGAACTCGCATAATGCGCTGGAGTTTTAAATTTTAACAAAAATAAGTATAAATTTTTTATTTTTTGAATTATAGTTCATATGAAGTTTGTCTTTTATGAAATCTCATAATTCAATATGATTTGAGAGAAAAAATTTGGTTTCATGTCATATAATTATTTAATAATAGTTTTTCATTATATATATATATATCATTTTTCTACTCTAATAAATAATAATTTGTCTATCAGTTTATAAATAAGAGATTTTCAACAAATAAAAATTGTTAATCTGAGTGGTCTTGGACTCACGATCCTTAAGTAAGATATTGAATGAGTCTTGTGGGAAAAAAAGTTATTGAGAAAAAAATTTCACTAAAAGTTATTAGATTTTTTATGAAAATTAATCATTAATAAAATAAATAAATATTTAATATCAATATCATTATTAAAAAATTGTCTTCACTCTTAATTACTAGAAAAGCACATGATTGAGATGAGACATCAGGATAATATGAACCAGAACAAAAAGATATGCAACTGTCATGCGCTCCTAAGAAATATTCCATCAGAGGGAAAGCGACCCAAAGAAAGACCCCACAAGTTGAAAGTAAAGAAACTTTAAAGTATCAGTTATATGTGACTCATTCGGGTCGTGTAAAATTGATTCCAGTTGAAGCGTGCTTGTTCAAAGTCTTTCTCGTTATTTCCTTCACACGGTAAAAAAAAAGTAATTTATGCTGATTAATCTTCTCATCAATTGGTTGAGCAGGGTCAAAGCACTCTACACAGGAAAATGCCAAGTTGCACCACAATAGCAATTTATTTAACAATATTATATAAACTCTCCGACTCCTAAAAATTGGAAAATGTTTTAAACTAATTTACGTTTTCGCCCACCAACAGCTGCCATCCTTTTTATTCTTCAAAGCATTTATCATTTGTATTATAATTTTGTTTTTAAATGTCTAAACTCTTAGTGATGATTTGGTGTGTTGGCTCTACTTCAGTGTTTCAGACCACAACATGAAGAAATTGAAGAAAAAAAAAATTAAAGATATCAACATATTGGGACATATTCTGCATTCTCCTGTTAAACAAATGGAAGAACTTTTAAATCTAGATTCAAATGAAATTGTTGGAGTTGTAGGAATTTGTAGGATTGGTGAAATAAGAAAGATGACACTTGCCTACTGCATTGTTTAATAAAATCTCTCTTTGATGTGATTATTGTTGTTTCATTGATAACATAAACAAAATTTACTGGAATCGACAACTGCACAAAAACATCTTTTTCGTCAAGCTCTAAACCAAGGAAATATTGAGATAAATAATCTTTCCCTAGGAACCATATGTTGATAAGAACTAGGGTATGTCACGTAAAGGTTCTTATTATTCTTGATAATATATCATGTTGAACAATTGAAGAATTGGCTTTGGATCCTAATACATAAAATGCATTTAAAGACGGTTCCTAGACCCCTACAAAAATGGTTCACAGATCGTCTTTGATAATAGCGACGTTGAAACGTAGAACATACAAAGATGGTTCATAGACCGTCTTAGAATATTCTTTAACTTTTTTAATAAAAAAATTTTAATACATACAAAGACGGTCCTGTGTATAACCGTCTTAGAAAGGGAATATTCAAATACGGGTTTGACCCAAAACCGTCTTTGATTGGTTTTTCTTTTCTTTTTTTTTAATTTTTTTCAATACATACAAAGACAGTCCTGTGTAGAACCGTCTTAGAAAGGGGATGTTCAAAGACGGATTTGACCCAAAACTGTCTTTGATTGGTTTTTATTTTTTATTTTTTTTAATACATACAAAGACGATCCTGTATATAACCATCTTAGAAAGAGGATGTTTAAAGACAGATTCGCACCAAAACCGTCTTTGATTGGGGTGTTTCTAAGATGGGTTCTTACAGAACCGTCTTAGAAAGGTGTTGATTTTTTTTTTAAAATTTTGAAGCCTTTCGTAAACAAGTTTTTTGTTATAACCGTATTAGGTTTAACTATTATTCAAAATGCTTTCATTTACGCCTTTGAATAAATCATTCAAAAATTAATAAAATCATTATTACTAAACCACATAAAGTTCGCATGTTCCATTGTCTTAAAAACAATAATTAACATAGGACATGCTAAAACAGAGATTTATGAAATTAATATAAAATAACTGTCTAATAACTTCCTAAAACAAAATTAAAACTGTTGAAGTCAGATCGTACGTTCCTAAAACAAGTACTTGCCCAGGCCTTCTCCTCTCAATTTTGAGCGCGTGGCCACCGGTTTCGCGTCAATCGAACGTTCCAGTCAAAAGTTATGGCCTTCCGAAGTTTTTCCACATCGTACCGCAATTGGACACGTGTCCCAAGATGACACGTGTCAGCATCTGCAGAGTCGCGCCTCCCTGGGGCGCAACTAAGCCCAAGTCACGCCTGGTGGGGGCGCCACTAGTCGCGTCCTGCTGAGGCGCCACTAGTTGCTATACCCACGTAAATAAGTTTGAAACTGCAGCATATATGTAATTTATTAATAAAACTATAATATTTAAATTTTTTTGCCTACTGGAATTTGAAACCCTACTCACTCACTCTCTTTGGGATAGACGCTTACACGAGTGAGGACAGAGAGAAAGGAAACAAGGTAATTTACTAATTTTTAGGGTTTTAAAAAAAAGGGACATTTAATTCAAAGACGGTTATCAATAAACCATCTTTGAATAACATGCAACAAAGATGGTTTTTATTAGGCCTGACGTCATCTTAACTGAACAAAGACGGTTTCTTTGTAACCGTGTTTGAAAACAACCAATTAATTACAAAAATGCCACCGCACAGGCTTCTAAGACGGTTTTCTTACAACCGTCTTCAATTGTCCGTCTTCGTATGCTTCGTATGCTACTTTTGTAGTAGTGGGTGAAGCAACTTTCGGAGAAGAAGATCACAACAGCAACGAGGGCAACACAATTGGTGTGCAGTGTGTGCTGTGTGAATGGAAAGAGAGAGTCAGAATTGTTTGTACCTTTCACCATAGGGGATGCTTTATTTATAGGAAACTAACCTGGATCTTGATGATAATCTGTTCAGGCCCGTTATCATATTTTCGGGATATCTGGAGATATTGATAACAGCAATCTTTATGTTTTTATTCAGTCATGATACGTTTGTTGATATTTTGGATATTTGAATTATTTAGGAAAAAGACAAGATATCTTTTATCCGTAACAAATGCCCCTCAGCCCGGTCATCTAGTATTCTTGGTGGTCGGGATGTATAATTGAGCCGATCAGGTGTTGATCCGACCTTGCCAAGGAGCCGACCTCGCGTGAAGTCGACCTTGGATAGGATTGGCCAAGTGCGAGGAATCCGAGCTGAGGCAATTGGTCTTTCTGAATTATCTTCACCTTGTTTCAGCGCCGAGCTATACCTTGTCTTTTCACGTAGCCTGAACAGCTATAAGTATCGAAAAATGAAACGTTCTTCTTCTTTGACCACCACGTGTCTTTAGCAATAACTCCTGTCATTTCACGCCTCAATCATTTCCCTTTAGTGGCGTAACTGCCCCCTCCACGACCTTCCATGTCCATCAGTTATTATCCCACGATCTTTTTTGAATTATGGCAGTTACTCTTCATTTAATTAATTTTCTTTCGTCTTTATTTTCTTTTGGTGTCTCACTCTTCATTTACCTCACTCTTCATTTGCCTTTGCGACTCCTGCCTTCTCGTTCATTCTCGCATTTTCTCTGAAACATTCATTACTGTTGCTTCCCTTCTCATCTACCTCTCTCTATTCCAGGTATTTTTCTCTACAATCTTCCCTTTATTTACTGCCATTTCTTGTTTTTCGTTTGGTTCTGCGTAGCCCTAAGTACCAACAGTTTCTTTCCAATCCCACTGGTTTCTATATTTCCATCTATATATTCGATAGGATTTGCATCATGCCATACACTCCTGAGGAAGAAGCTGAGATTCGCAGAACGGTTCCCCCTCGTTCTGCATTCTGGCTTTTCGGTCTTCCTCTCTCTGACGAGGAAAAGAAAAAATCTTTGCTTCGGGCTTCCTCTGCCCCTAGCAGTTCGAAAACCCCCCATTCCCAATCCTCTAACCCTTTTCAATTAAGGTCTTCTAGGTTAGGGATATCATCACAGCCAAGGTCTTCCATGTTTCTTTCGGGGTCTAGGATACCCCCTGAGACTTCTATTCCCTTGGGCATCCCCCTTAGGAACAGCCCTAGGCTTGAGCCACAGTTTGAAATCCGATATGAACCTTGTTCGAAGTTTATTGACGAGTTCATGTATCTAGCCAATGTGGACTTGGATAATCAGGCTGACGACCTGTTGGATCGGTGCCGACATAACCCAGTTAGGGTACCTAAACCCGTCCCCATGTCGTCTCATAGATTAAATGTTGATGCATCGATCTCCATACCAGCTCGGACTTCGTCAAATCCTACCCCTTTAACGGTTCGCCCTCCAGGTACTTTACTGATTGCTGTTTCTTTTATTGTCGTAGGTAACTATGGATTCTTCTCATATTGGAACTGTTGAGGAATCTGCGGTCGGGCCCCAATCTTATATTGTCTCCCCTGCTTTGTCAAATAGGTTTCCTTGGGTCACCCATGAGGTATTAGGGTATACCTTAGAGTTGGACTCCGAGAGCCTTGCTCTCTTTCCCCCCGAGATCCAAGATGGGTTTTATGTTTGCTTACCCCGCCCTGGTGAGCCTGTTTGTTCTTCCCGGGAGGGGAATGACCCTAACTTCTTTTTGTTTTACATAGATGTAGTTATCCAGATAGGAATTCGCCTTCCCTTTACTGATTTCCAAATGCAGGTGCTAGATCATTTACGGCTTGCCCCTACTCAACTCCATCCCAATGGCTAGGCTTTTATGCAAGCCTTTGAAATCTTGTGTCAAAAGCTCGAGGTTCCTTGTACATGTCCCTTATTTTTTTATTTTTTTACTGTTTATATTGGTCGATCCGACAAAGAGCCTCCCAAACGAAAAGGGTGGACCTCTTTTCGGGTTCTTAACGACAAGGATTCTGATCGTCAGCTATTTACCTTGTTTTCTGATTCCTTTAAGGGTTTCAAAGATAGATTCTTTAAGGTCGTCGCTGCCCTCGGCCAGCGTCCTTTCTTTTCAAACTCCTCTGACTCCTTCCCGAGGTCTTGGAGGTTTCCTTTATACTGGTCTTCCATTCACCATGACATCCCACCTATTTCTTATAGGACCGAAAAAGCCCGATTGTCAGATTCCGACGCTAGTTCCGTAGCTCGGATTTTATCATACAAAGCATCTCAGAACTTGGCTCCGATATCTTATTATATTCAGTGTGGTTAGATTGAGTTTCTTTGGATGATTTTTGAGGATTTTGCTTGTTTTTTGCTGATCGTTCACTTTTGTTATGCAGCGGTCGAGATGAGCTCCATTCCCATCCCTCAACATTTGATGGCCTTCAAATCTCGGAAGAAGCGAAAGTTGGCGGGGGGAAAGAGTAAAGCTTCGGCTAGTGAGTCTAGCCCAACCCTAGTTTCTGCCGAGCCGACCCCGGACCCCCCAGCAGTTTCGCCTCCTCATTCATCTCCTGCGGCCGCGGCGCCCTTCATAGTTATTGACCCCCTACTGAGGATGTTGCTATGGAAGTTCCGGCCTCCGCTGAAACTCCTGCTCCAACCTCTACCGACGTCCAGGCCCCGGCATCGGAGTCCTTAGGGGATCGCATTTTATTGTCCCCCCGATCTCTTTGGGAAAAGGGCATGACCCAAGAACTTTTCGAGGTTGTCCGAGCCCCCAAAAGATATTCGGATGCGGTCCTCTTCTTCGACTCCGAGCTGGAGGAGTTGAGCTCGATGCAGATGTCTTGTTTAAAGACCGCCACCTTGCTTTGGAGTTTGACATCTTTAAATAAAAAGTCCTGCAAGGTGGCTGCCGGTCTCGAGGCTAGGGAAAATGAGGTCCGGCATCTTCAACAGGAGTTGGACCGGGCTCAAGCCAATGCAGCAATCTCGGTTGGGGAGTTGGAGACCTCCCGGGCCGAGGCTAAAGAGGCGCATGAGTTGGCGGCTAGGCTAACCACCGAGCTTGACACTTCCAGGGCTCAAGTTGCAGCTCTTCGGGCCGAAGCTGAATCTTCCCGGGCTCAACTTGAAGCTCTCCGGGCAGAAGCCGAATCCTCCCAGGCTGCAGCGGCCCAGCTGGAGCAGACTTTAGCTACAATCCGGGGTAGGTTTCATGATGCTAACGTTCGATGTGACGAACTTCTTGCCCTCAATAAGAAGAAGACCGAGGACGCGGATGAAGTCTTGAGCGAACTTATTTTCGTCCGATCTCAATTGAGGCGGTTTACTCAAGCTTCATTTGAAAATGCCCTGAGTCAAATTCGTTCCTTGAACCCTGGCGTCAACTTCACCATTGAGGGCATGCACTTCAAATCTTATGTCGGAAACGGCCAGCAGCTCACTCTCTCCAATAGTGAAGAGGAATAGGAAAGCTCGGTGGGCACGCCTGATGAGGATCCAGCCCCGGGAGGTGGAGAAAGTTGAAGGGCCGAGATGCCGGTTTCACTTGTAACTTTTTAAATTCTTTGAACATTTTTCGTACATTTCTTTTTTGACAATATGCATTTGACTCTTTACTTCATCCGATCTTCGTCGTTCTTCAATTGTGCTTTGTTTCTGTGTTTTGGCTCCAATGGCCAAGCGTTTATTTATTCCGACCTCTTGGTCAGGTTTTAGGTATCGTCCTGGGAACATAGTCCCACTTAGCAACTGTTAAGTATTCGTAATATCACCATGGATGTAATTCTTTCGGTCGACCCGATGATTCACCAATGAAATGAATAATTACGTCGGTTTGATCAGGGTTGAGATTAATACGAAACAACGACTAAGCATTCAAATTTGTGCACAACAAACTTCCTTATAACAAGGATTTTATTAATATTCAAAAATTACATGATTTTCATGATCTCAATGACCGATCTGTGCGGGTTTTACATTCCCGGTTTACATAATCAACTAATGAGAAACACATGATAAATCTATTGTGATGATCGCCCATGACCCCAATGACGGGCTTAATAGCCAACTAAAGGGGAACACATTGTGAGATAGTAATCCATGATCCCTATGACGGGCTAAATAGCCAATTAAAGGGAAACACATGGTGTCCATGATTCCGATGACGGACTCGAGACCAACTAAAGGAAAACACATGGACTATCATTTTGGCTGCATTATCAGCTATAATACTTCTTTAACTTGTCCGCGTTCCATGTTCGTCTGACTTGTTTGCCTTCCAGTATTTCCAGCACATATGCTCCTTGTCCAAGATTTTGGATGACCCGATATGGTCCTTCCCAGTTAGCTGCTAACTTCCCTTCTTTGGCGTTTTTGTTTCCGATGTCCGCTCGTCATAATACAAGGTCACCTTCTTCAAAAGATCTTGCCTTTACCTTTTTATTGAATCTTTGGGCCAGTTTTTCTTTTCCGTATAGGTCTCGGCGATGTGCAGCAGCGCGGACTTCCTCTATTAGATCCAAATTGGCCGTTAGTGCATTATTGTTGTCTTCCGACTGAGACATGTACTTCCTTCTCCAGGACGTTTGGCCGACCTCTACTAGTATCATGGCTTCACAACCATATGTCAGTCTGAATGGGGTCTCTCTAGTAAATGTTTGGACCATAGTTCTGTATGCCCACAGCACATAATAAAGTTGTTCTACCCAGTTCGGACCGGCTTCATGCATTCGTTTCTTCAATCCGTCGAGAATAACTTTATTTGCGGCCTCTGCTTGACCATTAGACTGGGGGTGTTCGACAGAAGCAAAATGATGCCTGATGTGGAGGCCGGTCATCATTGCTTTGAACTTATTGTCAGTGAATTATGTCCCGTTGTCGGTAATAATTTCTACCGGGATCCCAAATCTCGCTATTATGGTTCGCTCTAGGAACTTTTGCACCTGGGCCGAGGTAATGGCCGCAAGAGGTTCAGCCTCTATCCACTTGGTGAAATAATCAACAACTACTATCAGCCACCTCATTTGTCCTTCTGTGGCCTTAAATGGCCCCAAGAGGTCCATTCCCCATTTATAAAATGGCCACGGAGCTGTAATCACACTGAGCTCGGATGGAGGAACCCATACTATCTTTGCATGCTTCTGACAACTGTCGCATTTCTTGACGTGTTCTGCTGCATCTGCTTTCATCGTCAGCCAAAAGTATCTTGCGCGTAGAGCCTTTAAAGCTAAAGCCCTCGCTCCCATGTGCTGACCGTTAATTCCTTGATGTATCTCGGTGAGCACGTACTCGGCTTGGTCTGAACTTAGACATAGTAGCAGTGGGGTGTGGAGACCTCGGCGGTATAGTTCTCCATCAATAACTACGTACATCGCTGCATCTCGAATCAACTTTTTTGCCTCCTGTTCCTCGTCGGGAGCTGTCCCTGTTCTAAGTAATTAATAATGGGTCGCCTCCAATCTTCTCCAGTTAAGATAACCATGACGCACGCAGGCTGGGCGACCTTTTGCTGAATGATCGTCCTGTGGTTGGTCGTTCCTTTAGTGCTAGCCAACTTTGACAGTATGTCGGCTCGGGTGTTTTCTTCTCTTGGGATGTGCGCAACCACCACTTCATCGAACTCGGCCATGATCTCCTTTACCTTAGCCAGGTATTTGGCCAGTAAAGGTCCCTTGGTTTGATATCGTCCCTCGATCTGTGCTGAGACGAGTTGTGAATCAGTGAAGACGTGGACCTTCAATGCTCCTTGCTCTTTGACCTGCCTGAGACCGGCGATCAATGCTTCATATTCTGCCTGGTTATTGGAGGTCAGAAAGTTGAGCTGTAATGACTGCTCAAGGGACACTCCCTCGGGATTCTCGACGATGATCCCGGCTCCACTTCCCTTGGCATTAGATGATCCGTCCACGTATACCTTCCATACTCTATCTTCAAGTTGGGTGGTTGACGTCGAAGTTAGCTCCACCACGAAGTCGGCCAAAGCTTGAGACTTAATGGCGTGCCGGGCTTCATACTGAATGTCAAATTCAGATAGTTGGATGGCCCAATTCACCATCCTCCCTGCTAGGTCGGGTTTGTGCAGCACTTGTCGGATGGGCTGATTCGTCCGAACAATGACTGTATGGCTCTAAAAATACGGGTGAAGTCTTTTGGCCGTAGTGAGCAAAGCGAAGGCCACTTTTTCAAGCTTCTGATATCGCAACTCCGAGTTCTTGAGGGCTCGGCTCACGAAGTACACCGGGAATTGAGACTTGCCCTCTTCCCTGACCAACACTGCACTAATAGCTTCATCTCCCACTGACAAATATAGGATAAGGACTTCACCAGGCTCGGGTTTCGATAACACCGACGGTGAGGCCAGGCATGCCTTGATCTTCTGAAAAGCGTCCTCACATGCCGAGTTCCATCATATACTGGATTCTTTCTTTAATAGCTTGAAGAAAGGGAGGGCTTTTTCTGCGGATTTTGGGAGAAACCGTGTTAAGGCCGCCATCCTCCCCGTCAGCTGTTGGACCTCCTTTTTGCTGACTGGAAACCGCATGTCCAGAACGGCTTTGCATTTATCAGGGTTGGCCTCTATTCCTCGGTGGGTCAACATGAACCCCAAGAACTTCCCTGCTTTTACCCCGAACGCACATTTTAGTGGATTCAGGCATATGTTATGCTGCCTTAGCTTCTGGAACATCTCCTCCAAGTCTTGGATATGATCTCCGGATACTGATGTTTTCGTGATCATGTCATCGATGTAGACTTCGATATTGCGCCCGATCTGATCTGAGAAGACCTTATTCATCATCTGCTGGTAAGTCGCCCCGGCGTTTTTTAAGCCAAAAGGCATAACCTCATAATAGTAATTCGCTTCAATACCTCGGAACACCATTTTTTCTTGATCATCCGGATACATGGGTGTCTGGTTGTACCCGGAGTAGGCATCCATGAATGACAATAACTAAAAATTAGCCGAGCTATCTACAAGTTGGTCGATATTTGGCATTGGGTACGAATCTTTAGGGCAGACTTTGTTCAGGTCGGTGTAATCGAAGCAAACTCTCCACTTCCCACTGGGCTTCTTCACCATTACAACGTTGGAAAGCCATGTCGTATATTGCATCTCCTTTATGAATCCGGCCTCCAACAGCTCCTTGATATGTTTTGTCAGGGCTTGCCTCCTATCCGGGCCGAGCTTTCTATTCTTCTGCTCTATTGGTTTGGAGCCGGCATATATTGCCAATTTGTGGCGTAGAAAATGGGTTTTATTCCGGGTATTTGGGAGGCCTTCCAGGCGAAAACGTCTTGATTTTTCTTCAAACATTGGATCAATTTGTCCTTGTTTTCGAGGTCGACTTGTTTCCTTATCTTCGTGACCTGCTCGGGAGAAGATCCGATCTGAACCTCTTCAAGTTCATCCACCGGCTCTAGCCTCCACTCCTCGACGTCCCGCATATCCAGCTCTACCAAGTTGACTGGCTTCCTCATATGTTTCTTCGTCGGCGATTCCGTCGGCTCCTCTTGTTGGATTCGAGGTGGAGAAGACGGACCGACCTCAGTCTCCCTGATCGTGTTGTAATAACACTGCCTTGACTCCTTTTGGTCACCACAAATTGTGATGACTTTGCCGAGGTGCCCAATCATCTTCATTTTCTAATGTTTTGTGGACATCAAAATATCCCACTTGTGGAGTGTCGGTCTGCCCAAGATGATGTTATATGGTGAGGGGAAGTCAGCTATAGTAAATGTGACCCTTTTTGACTTGAATCCTTCCCTCGTCCCCAACGTGAGCTAGAGATCAATGACACCTTTCAGGCTGGTGCCCTCTCCGTTGAAACCATACAACATGGTCTGACACGGTCTCAAGTCTTCCATCCTCAGGTTCATCTTCTTGAAGGCCGTCAAATTGATGATGTTAGTCGAGCTGCCGTTATCGACGAATATCCTCTTGACTCGAAAATTGGCCACGGTTCCCGTAATGACGAGGTCATCCTCTTGGCCGGGCACTACTCCCTTCAAATCTTCGTTAGTGAAATAGATCAACGACGACTCAGCCTGCTTGCTGCTCCTGCTGGTGTTCTCCTTGAATCTGGGTCGGTCTCTCACTGACATTACTTCCTTGAGGTATTTCTTCCGTTGGTTGGTCGTATCACCTCCTCCTCCCATACCACCCGAGATGACGTTGCATTCAAACTCGGGCTCCAAAAACTCTTCGTCCTTCTTGCTCTTCTTATCTTCCCGTTGCTTAGTCTCCTGCTGGGCCTTTCTTTTGTCGTGGTGCCCCTGGGTCCGAATCACATACTGCCTTAGTTTGTCTTCCCGCACAAACTTTTCTATGGCATCTCTGAGCTCCTAGCATTGGTCGGTCATGTGACCCGACCCATTGTGAAAATCACAATACCGGGAGTAGTCTAACCCTTCTCTCTTCAATATCGGGGGAGGTCGGTCAACCTTCCTCATTTCGGTGAAGGCTACCTCTTTCTAAATCTGCCTGCGTGAGGTCTTCAATGGAGCATACCTATCATACTTCAGCTCGTACCTTCCAGGCCTGGAGCGAGGAGGAAGGTCGGGGATGCTCCGTGGAGGTCGGTTGCTAAGAATGTTTGCTGGTTGTCGATTATTCTATCCGAGGTGCAGATTCTCTTGACGTCGGTTCCTCGGTGACGAGGGTTTTTATTTTCCCTCAGCGCCGAGTTAGCAATCTCCATCTGCTCCAACTCCAGGTATTTTTTAGCTCGGACTCTGAACTCATTTAGAGACTTCACAGTGTCCTTATAGATTGACTTGACGAGTTGACGAGGGTTTTTTATTTTCCCTCGGCGCTGAGTTAGCAATCTCCATCTGCTCCAACTCCAGGTATTTTTTAGCTCGGACTCTGAACTTATTTAGAGACTTCACAGGGTCCTTGATCTTCTCCTCCAAGCCTTGAACCTGCAAGGCTGCCTCCTTGAACCGATCCAAATAACTCTGCAGCGTCTCTCCAGGATGCTGGCGTATCTTGCCCAGGGCGAACTCGGACTTTGGCTGTTTCTTGCTAGTTGCAAAGTTCAGCAAAAACTTCTGGCCAAAATTTTCGAAGCTATGGATAGACCTCGGCGGTAGGGAATGGAACCAGGTGTGGGCAGCTCCGATCAGAGTGGTGGCGAAGATTCGTGAAATGATCGGCTCATCTATGCCCCTCACACACATCTGCATGTCAAACTCGTCAATATGGACCTGTGGATCTTGACTTCCGTCATACTTGGACAAGAACGAGTCGTCGAAGTCTTCCAAGAACTGGGCATCCACGATTCTGTCGACAAAAGGACTATTATTGTGATGTCCTCGGTGATACTTCCTTCGATATACGCCATCAGTTGGCTCTGGGCGGCGCACGATTTCTGCAATTGGTCCCTCTTCTGGCATGCCGTTCGGAGGAATGGTCGACGAAGGGTGGAGCGTTTCGTTGTGAGAGCGAGATATACTCCTTTGTTCGGACTGGTAGGTCGGCTCTCTATTGCCGGTCTCGGCAGTTCGGGTCGGCGTCTCCGGCCTCTGTCTTCTAGCCTGTCTTGTCACTGTATTTTCCTCGTCATTCTCCACCCCATCATTATGGGTATGGCGGTGTTCGTCCTCTCTTCGTTTGGCGCTGCGTTCTTCTATTCGGATGATCAAATGCTGGATGTCTTCCTGGCGCTGTAATTCATAACGTTTTTCCAGATTCTCTATTCGAGTCAATATGGACTGAAGAGCGTTCTGGATAAAACGCTGAGTGGTTCCTGGTTCTTCTGCAACTGGTGATGGTGGGGTGGCCGGCATGTGCGTTGCAGGTCCTTCACGGGTTGAATCTGTGTGGGACAACGCGTCTTGCACCACCACATCCTCCGGATTCGGATTCCTGGGTGTTCGTCGTGTCTGGCCATCCGGTGCCTTATGGTGTTAGCCATTGCGAGTTGGTGGGATTCGAAGTTTATCGTTCCCACAGACGACGCCACTGTTCAGCTCAAAGAGAACAGAAATGTCCAACAAGTGGTGTTGGATGATTTTATGTAGGATCAGACTCTCCCTTCCCCAAGAAGCTTATAATGGTGAAGCAACTTTCGAAGAAGAAGATCACAACAGCAACGAAGGCAACACAATTGGTGTGCAGTGTATGCTGTGTGAATGAAAAGAGAGAGTCAGAATTGTGTGTACCTTTTACCATAGGGGATGCTTTATTTATAGGAAGCTAACCTGGATCTTGATGATAATCTGTTCAGGCCCATTATCATATTTCCGGGATATCTGGAGATATTGATAACAACAATCTTTCTGTTTTTATTTATTCATGATACGTTTGTTGATATTTTGGATATTTGAATTATTTAGGAAAAAGATAAGATATCTTTTATCCGTAACAGTTAGTTTTGTTACATTCTTGAAGTAATTATACTTTAAGCATCTTTTCAAGGTTGAAAAAAGTTATTTTTTCTTAATTATTATTTATACGAATAACTGTGTTATAGTTCTTCACCTTTAATCCATGATTGAGAAAAGATAAACTTTCTCTTTATAATAAGAGGGATAAATAATTATAGTTAGTTCCCAGATAACTACACTCTTGGAATCCTTGCACATCATATTTTTTTTGGATACATTTTCTTCTATCTTTTTTTAACATTCCACGCACACCATTTATTTATATCTACTTAAAATAGCATGAAATTAATTTAATTATTTCCACGCCACATCCTAAAGCATGGAGACAATTATTTGGAAAGATAGCAAATAAAACCGCCTAATATAACTCATTTGATGGATAACATCCATACAGTTGAGGGATAACTTTCCTAATTATCTATTGAGTTAAATAATAGAAGTAGCATATTAATAAAATACTTTATTACCCATATACTCCTCAATATGCAAAGATAAATAGAAGGGATATTATACGCGATCTTATCCTTGTATAAACAAAGTTGTTTTTATATTTAAATTCATGATCAACAAGTCACCTAAGATATAATTTTACCGTTGTAAAACTCGTCCAAGAAATAAGAGGTTAGTTATACACAAATTTTAAAAATCATCTTCTACTCATTGTTTAAAGATGTAGACACATCGAACCGCGTTAAATAACCCGCGGATCACTTGTACAAAGCAATCACCACGTAATATTAAAAATGTTCTTGTGGCTAATATTCTACGGTGAATTGATCTATAGCCTATAGCAGAAGATAAATGAAACCCAATATAATGATTTACAATTGGGTTTCAACATATTAAGTAGCTGGCATATGTACACAGATATTTACGGTCCTGCTATATACTTCTCAAGAATCAGAACTTAGAACCAGGGATGCCACGTTGGATCCATCATGCACAAGTTTCTTGGGTTCAAGGCAGCTTCAACCAACTCAGTAACACCCCTCTGCACAGGTTGTGGTGGATCCATAACGTTTTCCTCCTGTATAAAAAAAAAACGTAAGTACTAAAGATTGAAATAGCAGCATACAATATACCATGTGATCCCCTTTTCTTCCCCTTTGTCTTGGTACTTATTAAAGAGCATCCATAAACTTGTCCAAAGGATAAAAATGGATTGCTTTATTTTTACTAACCCATCATATACTAAGAAATTTGTTACATTTCATCTATCAAATACTGTTATAAAGGAAATCTGATTGTAGAATTTCCAAATAAATTAAAGCAAAGGATAAATAATTTCAGAAAATTGAAAAGGGAACGCAGTTTTGTTAGTTGCTCACCTCTTCAGAAAAATTCTGAGGAGCAATTCCCTTAACCCTTGTAATAACATGTTCCACATTTGTGATAACTTTCTGTTTGAAGTCAACAGGGCTCATAGTACCACCTGCAGCCATAGGGGCCATGGGGATCCCTAGCGGTCTTCTCCAAGACCAAGACAGTAGCTCGTCACGGAAAAACATTGCTAGATGATGCCATAGGTGCTGGCTTTGCTGCAATACCAGTAATTTAAGAACAAATCAATCGGTGATCCTGCATAACATGAATTAAAATCAAGATATTGATATTGAAAAGCATTCAAGTTTCTGTTATGTATGTATGTGTTCTCAGTTCTCACTTTAGGTGAAGCCACAGCATGTGCAGCTGCACACATTGAAGATACGATAAGGCCTTCCATTCCATGGGAGAAGAAGGCTTGCATATTCCTTGTCAGTCTAAATTGGACTGGCTCATTAAACTCAATCAATCCATTTGCATCATACGCAGGGTGAAAATCAGTTTGAAATATTTTTCCAGTGTTCTTTGCAAACAAAATCTTGTTTGGGGACCTCCCACCAATTTGTAGCATGAAGGACATGAAACTTGAAATGGCTAACTGGATGGCGAATTGCTTCTTGAAAGCGCAACTATGGTTGCCACTAGGTAGAGTTTTGTACATATACTGTGAAAAGATGTTGTCATTAACAAGATTTTTTGTTATTTCATTATAGGCTTGCAGACGGAGATCCACAACAGTTTCTGGTGATATTTGGCCAGACATAGCTTGGTTCAATTGCTCCTTGAAATAGGTTATTGGAAGATCTGCCTCACGGTCATTCCTTGCACAATGATTCTCATAGACCTCAAGGAAAGTGCTATACATCAAATCACCTTCTACCATGCGAACCTGTCCATACAAAAATTCAAGTAGGATTATTAAAATATACTTTTAAGTAGGTACGTAAGGGTTTCATTTGCAGTCATTGTAGTCTTGATTGCAATCAAAACCATGAGTCCATCTCTCTAAAAGAAATAGAAGTGAAAAAAAGAAAAAATAATGTACAGGGAAAATTAATTTAACTAACCTGGGACCAAACAGGAATAATTATCGGTGTGTGAATGCATATGTGACGGCGTCTTGATTCCTTGTGCTTCTCAAACATTTGGTTCATCACACGGAAAAGCTGCAGTATGCGTTCATCACTTCTAGCATTGGGAGTCAAAGATGTCTGGACAATAAAATGACTTTGGGAACCATCAGAGCCAATTAGAGTCAAGCGCCGAAAACTGCTCCCATGCCTCCGCACAATTGGAATATCAGCTGCAACCATATCCAACTTCACGGTATGATCTGGTGCAATTTCCTGGAAGAAAATAAGATAACTAAGAAACAGTATGGGATGCACCAAATACTCCCCAGGTCAACTTGAGGTTATTTTAATCAAGATCCATATATATACGTATTATATATATACATATATATATAGTCCTGACACAGCGGTAAAGTTGTGTCTTGGTGACTTGTTGGTCATGGATTCGAATCCGGAAACAACTTCTTTACATATGCAAGGGTAAGGCTGCGTACAATATCTCTTACCCTTACCTTCGCATAACGAGGAACCTCTGTGAAATGAGATACGTAGTACTACATATATATAAAGCTTTTGACTGTTTGAAAAAAAATCAGCAGCAGTCACCCGATCAGTGAAATATTGCCCTAGAACTTCAACATCAATAACATTTTTTTTATCGGCCAAAATTAGTTGTTAAATGTTAGTGTTTTTGTTAGCGGAGGACCCACGACCTCTACCTCCCTCCCTTCTTTGAACTTTTCACCCAACCACTCAACCAACCTTATAACTCCTCAACATCAATAACATGGAAGTCCCGCAATACCTTGCTTTCTTCTTCCAACTTTAATACTGCTGGAAACCTATCCTCAACATTACTTTGAAGAACATTTTTCCAGTGTTTCAACCGCTCAGTCAGTTGAGACAAAGTCGATGGGAAAGTAGCAGTGCTTTCTGGATCAAGATCACGTTCAAAATCCTGTTTGTACTCCCTCACAAAATCAACATGCTTATTTACAGCATCAGCAGAAAAGCAAGCCCTACAAACACCCGAGAGCTCTTTCTTGAGAGACTGAGGAACTTCTGCAGTTGTAGCTGTTGGATATTTGTGTTGAAAAATGGAAAAACAGAAGCTTTTTTCTGCCTTTTAATTTCTTTAAATGCTCTTTATTAGCTAATCAAATCAGTTTTGAAACATCCTTTTTATTAGCATTTGTTAAATGTATTAAAAATGCTTTTAAATGCAGTTTTAAGGGGGTAATTGAGCTGTTACAGACTTGGTGAAGAATAGTTTTAGCCTTTTTTCTCTATTTAAATTGGGAGAGATACAGCTGAGGAGGAAGAGCAGAAAACAACTCAGCTATTCTGGTTTTCTGCGCTTTCTTTTCTGTTTTGCTTATCATTTTTCTGTTTTGACAAGTTTAAAAAGAGTTGGGCAATTGTTCTGTGATATCCATAGCCTAAGGCCACGAGTGCACGTGTTCATAGGCTCGTTGTGTTAACCTTAGGGAGCAATCGGCATTTTGGATTGCACCGAGGTCTAGCCGAATTTTGCTTTCAGGGCAGTGGTTTTTCACGGCACAACAAAGTTTCAATTAGTTCTTTTCTTCTTGTTCTATTAAGTGCTGATTACTATTCTCTATTTTTCTAACAATCTGAAAGCATAATTGTTACAGCACTGAACAGGAAACGACGATGACTGTACCAAGAATCATTCCGGATATGTCGAAATTGGAACCTTTAGTTGGCACAAATTACAAGAGATAGTCACAAAAATTGTTGATTCTGTTTGAAACCTTAGAGGTTGATTATGTGTTATTTGAAGACCCTCCTGCTGAAACTGTTTCTCCTGCTAACCTTTCTCCTGCTACTCCTGTTGTCACATCGCTCTCTGGAGGAACCAAGGAAGCTGATGAAGAGGCTCAGAAGAAATATGAAAAGGACAACAAAACTGTTAGGGGTCATTTACTGACTCATATGGCAAATAATCTGTTTGATTTGTTCATCAATCAGAAATCTGCCAAGGTGATATGGGACACTCTGCTGAAACGTTATGGT
>PYAF01002146.1:3740-54092 GCA_007407185.1 Glycine tomentella | reverse complement strand
ACTAAATGAAGGAATGAAGATCTGTGAGATATTACAAGCTAATGTGCTTTTGGAGAAATTCCCACCATCATGGAGTGACTACCGCAACCAATTGAAACACAAGAAGAGAGATTTGTCACTTCAAGAGTTGATCAATCATATGAAGACTGAAGAGGCCAATAGACTTAAAGATAAGCATGCTTTATTTTCTAAAAATTCAGTTAATGCTAATGTTGTTGAAATTTCTGATCATAACAGGTTCAAAGGGAAAGGAAAAGAGAAAAAATTCCAGAAAAATGGACAACACAAAAATCATACTGGTATCCACAAAGGTGATAACAAGTTTCAGAAAAAGAAACTTATTTGCTATGTTTGTGGCAAAACAGGTCACAAGGCATATCAGTGCTACATGAGACAGGGACAACAAAATCAGAACCAAAAGCCTGTTGTACCACTTGCACCTCAAGCACATCTAGCAGAAAATGAAGAAGTGATAGCTGCGGTGGTAGTGAAGGCAAACTTGGTGGACAACAAGGTGGACTGGATTCTGGATACCGGTGCTTCTAAACACCTATGTGCTAACAAAGAGCTTTTTCATCACTTTGAGGATGCTGCTGATGGAGAGTGTGTCTTCATGGGAAATTCTGCTACAGCCGGAGTGCTTGGTAAAGGAAAGATTTTCCTCAAACTCACTTCTGGAAAAACTTTATCTTTGAGTGATGTTTTGTATGTTCCCTCCTTACGTAGGAACCTAATTTCTGGTAGTTTACTAAATAAGGCTGGACTGAAATTGGTTTTTGAAGCTGATAAGGTAGTAATAACTAAGAATGGAAATTTTGTGGGGAAGGGATATCTCGCTGATGGATTGTTTGTACTAAACACCATTTCTGTTGTTTCTAATGCTACTTCTTTGACTGGTTGTGCTTATATTGTTGAGTCTGTTGATTTGTGGCATGGTAGGCTAGGACATGTGAATATGGCTTCTATTAAGAAACTTAAAAATATGCATTTGATTAATGTAACATATGTGAATAACCTTTCTAAGTGTCCTATATGTGTGGAAGCAAAATATGTAAAAAAGCCTTTTAAACATGTCACAAACAGAACTACTGAACTACTTGAATTAATACACACCGATTTGGCTGATTTTAAAAACACTGTTAGTAGAGGAGGTAAAAGGTATTATGTAACTTTTATAGGTGATTTTTCTAGATATACCAAAGTTTATCTTCTGAGGCCAAAAGATGAGGCTGGAGAAATGTTTTTAAAATATAAGGCAGAAGTTGAAAACCAATTGGACCGTAAAATTAAAAGGCTTAGGTCTGATAGAGGTGGTGAATATGGGACCATTTTCCTTAAGGATTTTTGTGAAAAGAATGGAATTGTTCATGAGACTAGTGCCCCTTATACTCCTCAACAAAATGGTGTAGCTGAAAGAAAAAATAGAACATTAAAAGAAATGATGAATGCTATGCTATTAAGTTCCGGTATATCTAACCAAATGTGGGGGGAAGCTGTTTTGTCTGCTTGTTATATACTAAATAGAGTTCCTCATAAACGGCTAGATAAGACTCCTTATGAATTATGGAAGGGTTTTAGACCTAACTTATTAATTTTGAAAGTGTGGGGGTGTCTAGTTAAGGTGGGTCTACCAGATTACAAGAGGACAAACATAGGAACAAAAAACTTTTGATTGTGTATTTATTGGATATGCTCAAAATAGTGCTGCCTATAGATTCTTGTGTTTGAATGATAATTCTATTTGTGAATCTAGAAATGCAGAATTTTTTGAGCAAGAATTTCCATTAAAGAAACATGTTAATGAGGTGGTTGGTTCTTCTAATACTACTTCAGTTACTTTATCTTTGCCTGCTTCTTCCTCTACTCTAAATGAACATGTTAATGAACCTAGAAGGAGTAAAAGACAAAGAACAGAAAGTAGTTTTGGACCAGATTTTGTTACTACGTTCTTGGTTGAAAACAATGATATTGATAAAATAAATGATGTTTTTGTATCAGCTTTCTTGATTGAGGAAGATCCTAAAACCTATTTTGAGGTAGTAACTTCTATTGATGCTAACTTTTGGAAAGAAGCAATTAATAGTGAATTAGATTCTATCATGTCTAATCATACCTGGGATTTGGTTGATTTGCCTAAGGGAAGTAAAACAATTAAGTGTAAATGGATCTTTAGAAAGAAATTAAGGACTGATGGAACTACTGACAGATTTAAGGCTAGACTGGTAGTTATGGGTTATACACAAAAGAAAGACATTGACTTTTTTGATACTTTTTCTCCTGTTACTAAGATTGCCACAATTCGTTCCCTAGTTGCCTTGGCTGCTATTCATGAACTTGTTGTACATCAAATGGATGTAAAAACGGCTTTTCTCAATAGTGATTTGAAAGAAGAAATTTATGTGGAACAACCCGAGGGGTTTGTGGTTCAGGGTCAAGAGAACAAAGTTTGTAAATTGAGAAAATCGTTGTATGGCCCTAAACAAGCTCCTAAACAATGGTATGAGAAATTTGATCAAACTTTAGTAAGTAATGGTTATGTTGTGAATTCTTCTGATACTTGTGTTTACTCTAAATTAATTGGACTAGAATGTGTGATAATATGTTTATATGTTGATGACATGTTAATTTTTGGGACAAACTTAACTGTGGTAAATGAAACAAAATTATTTTTGTCCTCTCATTTTGATATGAAAGATATAGGAGAAGCTGATGTGATTCTTGGTGTTAAAATGAGAAGATTTGATGGTTTCTCCTTGTGTCAATCACATTATATTGAAAAGATACTGAAAAAATTTAATTGTTATGATGAATTGCCTGTGAAAACTCTCTATGATTCTAGTATACATCTAACGAAAAACAAAGGTTCTAGTGTTTCACAAGC
This sequence comes from Glycine tomentella, assembly GCA_007407185.1. Taxonomy (NCBI): domain Eukaryota; kingdom Viridiplantae; phylum Streptophyta; class Magnoliopsida; order Fabales; family Fabaceae; genus Glycine; species Glycine tomentella. The sequence goes on along the minus strand of PYAF01002146.1, from coordinate 51,211 downwards.
TGAATATGCTAAAATCATAGGTAGTGTTTTGTTTCTCATGAATTGTACTAGACCTGACATAGCTTATGCTGTGAGTAGACTAAGTAGATACACTCATAACCCAGGAAATGAACATTGGACTGCACTTCGTCGTTTACTTAAGTATCTTAAGGGAACTATGGATTGGTGTTTGTATTTTCATAAATTTCCTGCTATGTTAGAAGGATTTTGTGACGCAAATTGGGTTACGGATAATGATGAAGTCAGTTCTACAAGTGGGTATGTTTTTACTTTGGGTGGAGGTGCTATATCTTGGAAGTCTACTAAGCAAACTTGTATAGCATGTTCCACTATGGAATCAGAATTCATTGCTCTTGATTTAGCAGGACAAGAAGCAGAATGGTTAAGAAACTTGTTGACAGATGTGCCATTGTGGGGAAATCGGTCTATACATGTTTCTATTCATTGTGATTCTCAGGCAGCTATTGGAATTGTCATGAATAGTGTGTATAATGGAAAGAGGAGACACATACGCATTAGGCACAGCTCAATTAGAGAATTGTTGAAAAATGGTGTGATCTCTTTAGAATTTGTAAGATCTGAGAGGAACTTGGCGGATCCTCTTACTAAAGGTCTAACAAGGAAACTAGTTCTTGAATCATCAAGGGAGATGGGGCTTAAGCCTTTGTGTTGAGGAAACTATGATGGATACCATTTGTAGTGAAACGAAGCCCTATTAAAAATCTATAGCACTACACTTCTCATCTCTATGACATGTGGTAGTGAATTGTGGATAGATTGATCTTTTAATGAGTTCATAGCCTTAATTGTTGGGTGGTTCTTATGAGATGGACTTGATGGACTTACCACTTGTTATATTATGAGGCTGAGCAATTTTATGCTCTTAATGAATCCATAGCCAATTATGGTGGTGCTTTTGAGACGCACTTGATGGATTCACCTACGTGAGTGTGAAGGTGGGTCGCCTTCTATAGAAGACTTGGACAGTTTTTCTAGAGCACTCATGAGTACCCAAGGTATGCGCATGGCTATTAAAGCGCTTGTTATGATTATCGCGGATATCATAGATTTTAAGGCAATACATGTGTTGTGGGGGTCTCAATTGAAGTCATGGTAGTTCAAGAGTAATTCACTGCCTAGACAAAATTGTTGCCTTACTTCACTATGTATCAATTCAATCATTATGATATTGGTACTTAAGTGTTAATCCTTCTTTGCCCAATTTTTTTCTTTTTCCTCTTCATGTTTTACCATTTGTGGGGGATTGTTGAAAAATGGAAAAACAGAAGCTTTTTTCTGCCTTTTAATTTCTTTAAATGCTCTTTATTAGCTAATCAAATCAGTTTTGAAACATCCTTTTTATTAGCATTTGTTAAATGTATTAAAAATGCTTTTAAATGCAGTTTTAAGGGAGTAATTGAGCTGTTACAGACTTGGTGAAGAATAGTTTTAGCCTTTTTTCTCTATTTAAATTGGGAGAGATACAGCTGAGGAGGAAGAGCAGAAAACAACTCAGCTATTCTGGTTTTCTGCACTTTCTTTTCTGTTTTGCTTATCATTTTTCTGTTTTGACAAGTTTAAAAAGAGTTGGGCAATTGTTTTGTGATATCCATAGCCTAAGGCCACGAGTGCACGTGTTCATAGGCTCGTTGTGTTAACCTTAGGGAGCAATCGGCATTTTGGATTGCACCGAGGTCTAGCCGAATTTTGCTTTCAGGGTAGTGGTTTTCCACGGCACAACAAAGTTTCAATTAGTTCTTTTCTTCTTGTTCTATTAAGTGCTGATTACTATTCTCTATTTTTCTAACAATTTGTAGCAGCGGTGGAGCAAAGCATTAACCACTGCCAAAGCCCAAAATAACAAACCTTGAACCAATTTCTGTTAACAGGGTCTGCAAAATAAAATGTTGTCATAATCATCCAAGTATCTTTTAGTTTAGGCAACACATGAACCAGATGTTATTTTCAGATACATTGGCACAATTCACAACATACAGGTATGTGCAAATCATTTTAATTCGGTCTAGACTGCTAGTTCAATCCACAGAAACATTATGCAAACAACATGAAAGATGAGCTTCTAGGAAATACCAAAAGTAGAAAATTTTGCTACATATCCAAGTTTATATCAAATATCTACAGTTCTTCATGTGCCTTTGTTCAGTGTTTCCCTGCATGTTAAATTTGCTACATTGATTCATAGCTCCATTCAATAAATGTATACAGTTATCCCATCGTTTGTCCTAATTCCTAAGTGCTAGAAGCAATAATTTAGTTTGATTTAGAGACCAAGTGCAGAACTCTTTTATGCATGCAACCAGGAGAAAGGGTGGGAGATGGTGAGGTTGCATAGCATTACTGTTAAACAAAGCAAATTAAACTTAAACCCCTGAAAGAAAATCACCTCGAGTTCACTAGCCAAATTAGCATGTTTCCCCCTAAGAGCCTCCATTATATCTTTTGCAGCGTCAAAAGCACTGGCAGCTGAAGCCACAAATCCTAAAGCACCAGGACGTCTTGACTTAAAGTATTTTGACCACCTTCATTTCCAGAACCTTGCTGCAAAGGTTGGTCATTTCCATTGTGCATGCTGCTTTCTGCAATTGTAGACCTTTCGGGTTCTTGCCCATGTGAGTTTCCACCATCATGGGATCCAATTCCACCTGGCTGGGAACCTTGGTGAACTTGAATATCAGATGGCATGTTACTGCCACCTAGACCTTGAACTCTTGAATTTCCATCAGCCAGCCCACCAAGAGAACCAACACTAGTAGGACCAGAAACACTTTGTTGAGCCATTGCTATTCTACCAAGTTCAGATTTATTGGCAACATCACGTCGTTCCGGCAAGTCTGTGCACAACCAATAATAAAGAGCCTGAAATTCAGGAGAAGAAACAAAAGATAATTTTTTATCTAAATAACATTTCCAATGAACAAATGCAATTATGCAAACAACATTCACCTGAGGATACAATGTTGCAATCTTCAAAAGAACAAGTTTACAGTGAGGAGCTTCTGTCCTCTGCAGGGAGAGTAAAAGCTGTGGAATCCAAGAAAGCCAAACCCAGTGTGGAACTTGTTCATAGTACTTTTCCAATGACTTTCCAACAGGCTCATTAGGAGTATCGAAGCTAAGAAGATAAAGCACAGGAGCAAGATGGCTTCTTGAATTGGACACACCAAATTTTATACCTTGCAATAAGAAGCTGACAGCATATTCCAACCAAATCTCATCCTGAGTTTCTCGGTAAGCCTATTTGAAGTAGATGACAGATAAGTACAAAGCTCAAGTTAATACTTAATGTCATAGAAAGTAACATGAAAAACAGAAATGAATAGTTACCATATCACAGTAGTTTCCCCAGCTTATCCATCCTTTAGGCAAGTTTTTGAAAAGGCTAATGGCATTTGAATAGTTAAGATTAGCAGCCTCAGAATCATTCAATTTTAACAAGAAACCCCTTTCAGACGGAAAATTTCAGCCTTGTGCTTTGCCGGAAAATACTCTAGATTAGTGCTGTTGATCAGATTAATACCATTTGTAAGTTCTCCCTTATTTTCTAGGTATGCCTTTTCCTGTTCAGTTATCTTAACAAACGCTTCCTGTAAATACATCAAAAAGTGCATATCAGATAAAGTCCACACAAGTTCTCAAATATCAGAATTCACTGTAGTCATATATGGATACATACTCCGGAAATACCAGGTATACTAATGCTATGCAAATCTAATTGTTAAGAATCCTATATATGCACTAATATGGACACATACTCCAGAAATAAAACAGAACTTGACATATGATGATAAGGTCAAAAAATTATCAGAAGTCAGAACCATTATCAATACAATGCATGTAAATCCCACCCCAAAGAATAGGCCCATATATAATTCAAAATGTATAGATACTGACATAATGATAAAAGCAAAGAATCCTCTAACTACAACAGAAGTGGTTATCATACCTGCACTTCCATGGTTGAATGGCCATATAATTTTTCAAGTATGGTGACACAAACATCAAAAAGGCCTTGCTTACGAGCAATGTGAGCAAGCCTGTTGACAGTCCATGCTTTGTCACGGTAACCAAGATGATGAAGTGCTGAATTTGTGGTCCCAAAATCTTTGAAAGCGTCTATGACAGAGTTGTACATTTCTCCTCCACTGCAGTAAATCATACCAAACATACATATTATCCCATTCATTTGGAATTCTTAGTCTCCACGTCTCAAGGATGTCCTTCAGATCAGCATAAAGGTTTCCTTGCACACCAACCACTGAATTTCCAGAGAGTTTATTTCCATTGGAAATGTCCATTAGAATCCTAGCTGACTCCTGAACTTCAACTATTTGTTGGAATTGATGCAGGAGAGGAATTCTGGAATGAACAGACATTTCAGGCAGCTGCCACCATTGTTCCAGAGCAAGATCAACACCTTTACCTACCATATTCTCAGCATCCCCCACTCCATTTGTATTTTTATCATGAAGAGCAAAGTATGCTTGAATTAGACGAAGCTTTGGGGTTTCTTCCACTTGAGCCTTGGGAATGACGTGCTCCTTCATATGCATCCAGTCAGGCAGTTTCCAAAGACTGTCAAGCAGAATTTCATAATTCTCAACACTCTTGCCAAAGTCAGCTAGTGCATCCCATTGACTAAGTTGACTAGCACAGCATAACCATTGCTCCTCCAATAGACACATCTCAGCCTTGGGTACAGTGTTATTATATGTTCCTTGAGTTGCCTTCACCATGGCTTGATAGAAGAGGCTTTGGGCACGGTGCCAGTAACCATGCTGAACAAGAGAAAGCCCGGCCCGGGTTTCAGCAGTGACTGATCTCTTCTTCCACAACCCACACCTCATATCCTCTTCATTGAGCAAACATAGAGCTCGGCCAGAGACTCAGAGCATTTGGAATCATTCGGGAACAACATAACATGACTTTCCAGCAAAGCCAGTGCAATGTGCCATGCATTATATGTTTACCGAGAAAAAAATTAAAATATAGTAATTTTAATAAAAAATTACGAAAATATTGTAGTTTCCAAACTATTTACGATTATATAACAATCAATCACGTCCTCCCTAGATGTGTTCAATCACGTCCTCCCTGGGCGTGAGTGGTGTTCCATCAGGTCCTTCCTGGACGTGACTCACCAAGTGGTGACACGTGTCATTTTGCGGAGTGATGTATATAAACTTCGAAAGGTCATAACTTTTGACTGGAGTGTCCGATTGAGACGAAACTGGTGACCACGCGTTCAAAATTGAGAGGAGAAGATCTAAGCAAATCCCTTTGGTCAAATTTTTTTCCCAAAAGTTGTCTCTAAGTACCTCAAAATTACGATTTAATCTTCGAACCTTCAAAAAAAATTCTTGGTTTCTGATATGCGCCTAGCATATAAGGTTTTCCTAAGCTTTTTAGAACAAGAATTGAGCATAAAGCATGAGTAATTGCCCTCCTTGTGTATGAATTGAGCTAAATATGATGAATTTCCAGGATATCAACCAAAGGTGCCAAAAATGAAGCAAAAATTCAGAAGAAAAGAACAAGCTTGAAGAAGGGTCTGGCGCCGTCAGCGCCGTGACCAGCGCCATCAGCGTGGAAGGCTCTGAAAGCTAGCGCCAAGAGCGCCAGAGTCGCGCCTCAAGCGCCATCAGCACTGGAGTCTTGCGCCTGGAGCGCCATACCCTCTGGACCTCAGCGCCAATGTCACGCCTCGAGCGCCACCATCTCTGGAAGTCAGCACCAGGAGCGTCATTTTCCGCGCCAGGAGCACCAGAGTTTCTGTCAGCCAACGCCTTGAGCGCCATGTTCACACCAGGGGCGCCATTCCTTCTGGCCTCAGTCTTCAGTCCATTGACAAATGTCACAAGACAGGACACGAGGCCTCCATCTGCTATAACTTATCATCAATGACTGGGACCTCTAATATCCCACTTTTTCCTTTTGCTATGTTTCTGCCTTTGCTAGTCAATGGTCCTTCGATACTCCATCTTAATGCTTCCATTCCATGCCCAATGCCCCTTTCCATAGTTTGAAGCTGTTCCTTCATGCCGGTATCATAGAAATGCTGACCAAAGTCACATGCAATCAACTGCTGCATCTCCACAATCGTTACAGGCCTTACTTACTGGCTTTGAGCTCACACTTGGTATCTGAATTCTTGACTTTTGCACCACCCATTATGTCACATCTGACCCATGCAACCCAATTCAAACCACTCCCTTGTGCAGATCTGATCAAGTTGTCATGGGGAATGGGCAAGTTCTGTTCATAAATCAATTGATTCTTCGTATTTTTCTTCCCCTGTTTATTTACACACTTCTTTGGTCCTCAACAACTTACTCCTTGTTCCTGACATGATCATTAAATCATAGGACTCCTGTAAAGTGCTGCTGGAGGGCAAATATAATATCTTCCCATGTTTTCTTCCCTTCCATTGTTTTTATAAATCATAGGACTCCTGTAAAGTGCTGCTAGAGGGCACTCTGGGACTTGATGAATTCTACAGGTTCACAAATCTTGTCATTCCAAGAGATGGTCCTGCTAGTGCTAGTGTGCAGAATTCCTCAATTTTATCCTCTACCTTTTTTGCAGAATACTACTGTCTGTATCTCCTATGTTTAGATCCTGTAATTCCCGCCTCACATGTTAATTCACCCACTTCACTTAGTTCATATGTGAAATGGCATTGTAACTTGGGCATCCTCATCATGACACATCGCACAAAGGAATTGGCACCTAATATGTATAAGAGCAGTAGAAAAGTGAATAGTTTAAGTTTCGTAGAGAATAAGCTCAAAATATTTGCTAAATGTGGTCAGTTTTTTAATAACTTGCAAGCTTTTTGTGTGTGAGTGTGAAAACATTTATTCTATATTGAACGCACTTATGCAGCATTGAGTAATTGATCTAGGAGAATGGCCATTTATTGGTATAGAAGCATAGAGTCTAAACTAGTGAGCATGGAATTCGCTGTTCTCTGAAATCACTAGTAGCTTCTTTTTTAAATACATTTTCCTATATCCTTTTCAGGTCTCCATTACCGTTCAGACATCCAATGCATGTGGTTGTGGGTAGACCAATTGAGCTTGACAAAAACCGAGAACAAACCACCGAGGAGGTATGTGCTATTGGACAGCCTTTATATTAAATAGGATTCACAAGGATCCAGTAATTTAGAACCTCTCCTAAGTTAAAATGCCTCAAATTTTTTTTACTTGTTAACTTGTTGCTAAGATGGCAGTGGAGAGAATTTGGAGTAAGTACACAAGAAACTTACATCTGGTTTGATCGTTATCCTGTCTTTTCCTTGGCGGGAGTGTTTGAGTAACATGCAATCACCCCTATATGACAAACTATAATCTTCCTTCGTAAGAGTAGGATAACCCTCATTGCAAGTTTTCTGGGTTTATATATCAAACACAACCAATATTATTTTCTTGTCAGTTAATTATTCATTCAAAAGAAACTTTTATTTTCCTTGTTTTATTTAATCAATGATTAAATTTATTCAATTAACATTAGGCAAAAGGGAATATTCAAATCACTTGTTAAATAGTCTTTTATTAACTAAACTATTTTTTTGTATTTAACAAAAAAACTAAAAAAATTAAATGTTTGAATTTTATATTTTAATCAGTAAAACTAGCTTTTATCAATCAAACTGACATTCTCTTCATGTTTTTTTAATGTATATTTTTTGTATATATCTCTAATACTTAAAATTATCCGTTCAATCCATGAAATACCTGTTTGTATACTTTCATAATTGAAGACTTAATTATCAATACTTCCAATACGTAAAAATGATGACTTGAGATTAGTATAATATGATAAATTGTTTCTAGATGGGAATTCTTGTTTACTTTATGATGATATCTGCAGATGTGGGGTTCAGCTGGCTGAATTTCTGACCTCTTTCATTATTTAAACCTGCTTTTAGGTTGCCAAGATACATGGTCAGTTTGTGGAAGCACTTCAAGATCTCTTTGAAAGGCACAAAGCTCGGGCTGGCTATCCAAATCTTGAGTTAAGAATAGTTTGACAAGGCCTTAATATTGTACCATATTTTCATTGGTTTATTTTGTTTATTTATTTTATTCCTTTTGGGGATGGAGTTGGTGAATGAAAATGACCAACTATCATCTTGGGTATGAAATAGAATAATAATGAGAAATAAGGCCGTGGCTACCTTTTCGTTAGGGTATCTATTTCGGTTCATGGATACGTTTATGCCTAGCCTTTATATGCTGGATGTTGTCAGAGTATTTCAGTCTGGGAACCTGTGCCACAGCTAGCAGAATAATAAGAAGTAAGAATGCAAAGTAGTGGTGATCAAGGTATATATTACCGAAGCAACTCCCTGATTCAAGGAAAAAAACAAAGGTTTAATTGGGTTGAATTTGTATATACCTGATTGAGTCGGGTCGTGAACTAGGTATAACAATCTTGTATCTGACCTGATTCAATCTAATTACAGAAAGAATATGTAGGATTCAATATATATATATATATATATATATATATATATATATATATAAATGTGTGTCTGTGTGTGTGTAAAATGTGATTTAATGAAAGTTTCGTGGAATAATATTGACAAGATGTTAATATTCCTTCAATTTTTGATTGTTTCTGATTCCCCCCACCCCCTCTTATAACCCATTGATCCAACCCTATTCAATATGCACGTGACTGGATTCTTGATATATAGGAGTAGAAATAAGAGATATAGAAAGTAAAGATAAAATTATCAAGGCTTGGGGAGCGTATGTTTCACGCATAAATTTTTTAATCTTGGAAATACAGGAGGAAAAAAAACTATCCTACGTGCTGTTACAAAATAATAAAATAATTAATGTCAGGTATATTTATTTCAAAATAAGTCACAATCTTACCTTCAAGCATTATTTAACTCTGACAAAGAAAATAGGAAATATTTATTTTCATGTATAAAAAAATTAACAATAAAATAATTATATGTTTCCTATAATTAAAACAAGAAAATATTACATTTTATTTCTTTCTTATATATATGATCAGAAGTATTATTATTATTATTATTTGCATCAAGAATATTCTCTAATCGGTAGTCAAAAACTAATTTCTTTAGCGTAAATCAACGAAGTAAATTTGCCTCTTAACAAAAACTAATTTCTTTATACACAGTCACAAATCTGAATATTTGAAAACCAGTGAACCCATCCCTCACTAAAACTGGTTAGACATTGTTATCCAAAAAAAAAAAACTGGTTAGAAATTCCCTCTTGGCAGTTTCTTAACTTCACTACACAGGCACCCTACTAAAATGCTTCGCAAGAGGGTCAACCTACATGAAAGAATTACATGCATGAACTCCATTAATGGCAATCACAATTCAATCTTGCATTTGTAACTAAATATTTTGGACTTTAACTGATAATTGTAGCTTCTGCTCTTCAATATCTTTTAAAATCGACAGCAAGTTGGACCTATAGACTTCACACTTCCTTGGAGCTCTGTCAAGTGTCAAGTTGCCGTGTGTCAACTTCTCAATTGTTCTATCTTGGTCATCCTACAACAAAATTGTATTGTTCTTTAGAAACAGAACAAAAGAAAATAAGTTGGGAGAGCTAAATAAACAGTTCATAAATGACTTCACTGCATGAATTAAAGCAATTCTGTTGGTTCCATTTAGTTCGAATAATCCCAAAGTACGGGGCTCCCACCCCTAGCCTAAACTCAAATTTGATGAGAATAATTTCATAAAAGATGTAAGAAAGGAGAATCAGGAATCCTCCTAGAAACAAAGGGAACAAAAGCTTTCTATTCAAAGATCCAAATACATGTGTAATGCCTCTGAATATCACAGCAAATTAAATAAGATTCACTGTGATAAGGGACCAATATTTTCTTGATAGTTTTTGATATTTTCTATTTTTTAGAACTATTATCAACAATACAGACTTATCTACATGATACAGTGATGGTGGCAGAGGGTGGACGAAAGTGTCAGTGTCACTAGCATTTTTCATTGAACAATAAATTGGCTGAATAGCTCTAGCAATTCTAACTAGCAGAAAGTAGCACAAGACATCAAATGTTGAAACAATAAAATTCAGAAACAAGATCATAGAGACTATTGTCAATAAAAAAATCCAAATTGATATGGAAGAATTAACTAAATGCACTGAACAACTTGAGGGCTTTTGAAGTCAATCACATAATAGGTTTGTTCTCCAATTTACTTGAGGATACTTTTGAGATAGAAGTTCTCCAAAATTTACAGGGAGAAAACTCTATAAAACCAAATATAGAGTGGAAGCCTAAATCAAAATGCAGTTAACAATTAAACTGTTAATCATTTTTAAATAAAATCACAACCAGCAGCATTCTCCATAAAAATTTTGGAATATCATTATGATTAGTAGAATAGAAACTTTAAAAATATCTATTCTCATCACATAACATAAAATGTCTTAAAAGTCATATCATACTATTTGAGAGAGTTGATAATATTCACCATTTTATCATATCAAATTTATTGGTTCATGAACTACCTTTAAGAAACCATCTTCGCAACTTCTTAAGGAAGAGGGAAGGTGGGACTTTTTCTTTTCCTTTTAAATAAAATGGTAGAAGAGTTATGGTCCAATTCTCATAAGCCATTTTCCTTTAAACTTGAAAAGAAAATAATAATATAAAACTAACACTATTTAAAAATACAATTAGCACATTGGAAACTTTATGAACAACAAAAGTACATAAATGTTCCTGCAGGAAAATATGCTATCATAAATTGCCAAAAACAACAGACCTTATATGAAGACTGTTGTGAATCAAACAGAAGATGGCTGGAACTTGTAGTGGCTTCATTGCTCTGATGAAGGTCTTCTTCACATGTTCCATTTAAAATAGTCTGTCTTCCACCATTTTTAGTTGTAAGTGCCACTTTATTCGCAGCCTCCTGAAGTGCACTCAATGCCACATCATAAACTTTTGGAGAGTTTACTCCCTCATCAGCATACTTAAGGGCCTCATGACGAAGGTTATTGTATCATATAGTTAGGGATTCTTGGGAACCATTTGACAAATTAGTAGTACGTTCATCCAAAATGACTCCACTCTTAGCAATCCTGCTCCATCTTTTTAAAATATAATGAGATGGTAAAGTAAGAAGATATATCACCCTAAAGATAGTCAATATATGTCTACAAACTAGACCAGAAAACTAACATCTGGCAGCTACAAGTAGCTTTCATCTCAAAAGAGTTAAATCTGACAAAGTAGGCCCTGTGCATTTCCCCATATTTGGCTACTCTATACACAGTAATTATTTCTTCCTCATCTACTTTGTTTGCCAAGAATGTTAATGTCTCAACCAACTCTTCTTGAAATTTGATAAACAATTTCCTTGTGTAAATTTCAGCTGTCTGTTTCTCCATAGGTGATGGAGTCTTCAGAACTGTCATAATCAGCTTTGACTTCTTTTTCATGACGGCTCTCCAGAGCCTTCTCATACTGCTTGACAAAAGGCTGAAGTGTTGTTGATGCATTGATATATCCATCAAAATAAGAGTTCATGCTATTACTTCGCTGTGTTAATGACATTTCAGTAAAAAATGTGTCCCTCAAATACACTGGTACCCACTGCCGCCTATCACCATAAATTGCTTTTAGCCATTCATGTTCTTTGAGATCATACCTATCAATTAGGGAGGACCAACAAGACTGAAACTCCTCAATGGACTCTGTCAGGTTAACACATTTGTGGAGGTCAGCTTCAAAATTAAGATGTTCAGAAAGCACATGTGACAACTTCACTTGGCACTCTTTAAAAATGTGCCACTTACAAAATCGGTGACGGATACCAGGAAAGACATGGTTGATGGCTGCACGTATCATCCTATCATGATCAGTAGTAATTGAAACTGGAGGTGGACCTGCCATTGCTTCAAGCCAGGTTTTGAACAGCCAGACAAAAGATGCCTCAGATTCATTTATCAGGAGAGCACAACCAAATAGTACAGGCTGTCCATGATGATTTACACCACTGAAAGGTGTGAAAGGCAACCTATAGCGGTTTGACCTATATGTTGTGTCAAAGGTGACAGTGTCACCAAAGTAAGTGCAGTTAGTCCTGGCCTTGGAATCAACCCAGAAGATATTACTCATGCAATGATCTTCATCACCTTGTAGTCGTACAGCATAGAAAAATGGAGGGTCCTTTGCCTACTGCTTCTCATATAATTCCTACAGTCATGCTCAGTGAAACTGATATTACTAATTCCACCATATTCTTTTATTAGTACAGACATTATTCCACTAGGCCCTATTCCAGCACCCTGTAAAGTATCAATCAATGACTTAGCTGGACCTGAAACATGGCGGTGAGAACTATGGATGTTCTTGAGAAAAGAAGGAACAACACATCTGCCAGAATCTTGAATTTTCACTCATACATTTCAGAATGTACATACGAGGATATATATATATAGCCTAGATGTAGCTCACTACCAGTGTTGTCAAATAGCAGCTGTCGCGGCACTATCACGCTATAGCGTAGCGGGTTTTAGGGAAAATGCAATCATGACGGCGTCGCGCAAGGGCGGATCCAGAAAAAAAAGTAAGGAGGGGCACTAGTGGCGGGGGTTCGGAGGCGGCGCCTCCGAATTTTTTTTTTTTTTTTGTAAAGAAAATTAAAGGAACAAATTATTATAACAAAAGTGTGAAAAATGTACAATTCAAAAGAGAAACAATTGACAAAATTAGCATGTAACCGGTGCTTAAAAGTAACAAGAGTGTAACTACTTTATTCATATAAGTTACAAACATACATACCCACATTCACTCATTTCTTATTTTTCATCTTTTTATTATTCTTTTTCTATGTTTTTCAATTTTTTCTCTTATATAAACATTTAAACTATTTTTTTATTTTATTATTATAAAAGAAAATTTTATTCTTGAGAATTTAAGGGGGGCACTGCCCCCCCAATCGTTAACCTGCGTCCGCCCATGGCGTCGCGTTGCGAACTCCACGATAATCGCAATCGCGGGCGCCTTACATGTTGCGGAACCTCATTGCGTCGTCAGTTTCCGACAAAGTTGAACCTCATTGCGGTGTGTTAAGGGTTCATCATTCTGAAAGAAAGGAAACCGGGTCAGGTGCAGATTGCGGATTCGGGTCAGGTACTTCAGAGTTGTTTTGGGCTTGCAGACAAGATTTTTAGCTTTGTTAAAACTCACGTGCAGTAGTCAGTGGGTTTTAAAAGTTTACTCTATTGGTTTTAAAACATCAGAGTTAAATTTTTTGTTTTTACTTTTTACTTATCGACTTGGACTTTCTTCTAATAGGTCCAAGCATTTTGACTTCTACTTCACGCAAGTATTCAGTTTTCCAGACCATTCTAGAACCTCTTAGCATTTCCTCTGATTCTTAGTCTCCACGTTAACCATTCCCTACCACAACTTTCCAACCTTCTTCTTCGTTCAATGCCTCTGTTTTTTTACAAGGAACAACTTTTTTTTTCTTTCTTTTGTTTAATACTCCCCCTTCTTCTTCCTCCATGTCATTTGTCTTATACTCGACCTTCTTATTATTCTGATTTAAAAAAAAAAAAAACATAGTATGGCAAATGAGAGATCATCAAATCCTCCTAGCACTGATCCTGGATGGAAATATTGAACTTGAGGACAAGGAAATAGTTGTGTGTGCAATTTCTGTGGCAAGGTTACAAAAGGTGGAATTACTAGAGCAAAAGCACACTTGATGACAAAGCCAGGGAATGTTGCAGCTTGTGCCAAATGTCCCAAAGAAGTTAGAGAAGAACTATGGGGATATTTGAAGGATTTAACTTTTGAGGAGAATATAATGTTAATGTTTGTCCATCTTATTTTTATTCGACCATAACCCAACACTATATTCTATAGCAGATTTTCAGCTTTTTGCAATTTTCCACGATCCACTATTGACAACACTGCTCACTATAAAAGATGATAAGATCAAATCTTTCATATCAGACAAAATAGAAAAACAGAATTGTGTGATAGCAGTGTGTACAAGGAATAACAGCTCAGCAAGAGCACAGCATGGTTCTAGATACTTCTAGAACATTGTGAGATAACAGAACTGTGGTCTTGGGCCTGGCCTGATGAGGATTGATGTTGTGTTATGGGCTGCTGTTGTTTTTCTGATACCCTCCCACAAGCTGGAGGTATGAAGATGTCAATTAGCTCTAGCTTGGAGAGACTGAAGTGAATAGACTTGGAGGAAGAGCGTTAGTAAAGATGTTTGCTATTTGATTGGAAGAAGAAACATGAAGCAACTGCATTAGACCTTGTTGAGCTTCTGCTCGGACAATATGGCAATCAATGTCTAAGTTCTTAGTACGTTCATGAAAGACAGGATTAGCAGCGATATGTATAGGCTTTGGTTGTCACAATACAATACTGCATGTCGAGAACATGTGATGTGCTGGTCTTTTAGTAAATAAGTGAGTCATTGTAGCTCACAAGTAGTGGAAGCAAGAGCTCAATACTTAGCCACGGAGGATGAATGAGATGGTGCCTCCGTTATTTCACAATTTTCAGGCACAGTCCAACTCTCACCAAACTTTGTCATTCATGATGTCCTCTATGTACCACAATTTAATTTTAATCTTATTTCCATTTCTAAACTGATTTCTACTCAGTTTTCAATAACCTCGTTGCTGAGACTCAAAGGCTCAAACTCCATTTTACAGAAAACCCAATAATCAAAATACCATCAACCTCTCATCAAGCCACTATCTTTGTTGAAAAAAATTAGAGAGTAAAGGTGCATAATACAAAAGGGGTTAAAGGGCTGAGATGATTAAACACAACTGAAACGATAAACTACAAAAAGCATACCAATCCTCCATCATCATTTATGTGCATGAATGGTACAGTTTGAGCTCTATGAAACCAACACAAATGGAGATGAATGCGTGATTAGAATAGCGGAAAGAAGAGTGCCCGTGTGAAATCAACATGAGCATGCCGGAGACGAATTATTGAAAATAAAAAATGGAAAAGGAAGAAGGACAAACCCGGATCTAGGAAAGGAAAAGAAAGGAAGTAGATGTTGTTGGAGTGCTTAGTAGGGGGTGGAAGCAAAGATGGGTTATGGCTGAGGTGAGTGAAAGCAATGAGAAATGAAATTTACTGTGTTCAGTGTTACAATTCAAAATGAAATTTACTGTGTTCAGTGTTACAATTCAAAAGGTGAAGAGAGAGAGAGAGAGAGAGAGAGATTTGAAAAAGAAGTTATTTGGGTTTTGCAGTTACCTCGTCACTTGCGGGGGTTTCACTGTGTAGCTAACATGCGTCTGCGAGTGATCGATCGGATAAGCAACATTTCTCCAACTGGTTTGGGTTTCTCAGAGCATTTAATTTTGCGTTTAAGTATGAGAGATTGGTTTTTAATTTAATAGATAAAAAAATATCTTACGAAATTAAAAAGTTGCAAACGGGTAAATTAAAAATATGTGTTAATAATATACTAATATTTATAGTTTTTAAAATATTTTTTAATTTTTATAAAAAGATTATATTTTTAGATTTTAGCTGTTATAAATATTATTTAGTCATCTTAAAACTTTTATATATATTTTAATTAAAAAACACAAATAAACAACTTTTGGTGTTAAGGCAAATATAATATCTTCCATGGATCATTGTGTAATGTATAGGACAAACAAATTAAATCAAACCTAGCTTGTTAAATACTTATTTTCTATAATTAAAATTCATAAAAATAAATTCATAAAATTGTCTTAAATAAATGTTTTTAACATAAAAATAAAATTTATATTTATGGTAAATAATTTTAATTGTGATATAATATTATTTTTAATTATGGAAATTTTCTTTCAAAAGATATTGCAATTTAATATTTTATATATAAATTAAAATAATTATCTTGAATGAAAAAATTTTCACTTGCCATTTTTCCATGAGACCGTTTTTTGTGTTTTGGGAGTTTTATTTTATGAGAGCATTTTAAAGATTTTTTTTAAAACTTATTATCTCTTTTAATCTATTATTCTCAATATTTTTAGTTTTAGCTCAACCTAATTTACACTTTAACTTGCCAAGTTAAGTCAAGCTAAACAACAATCCATTTTGATAATTCCAGTTAAACTTAATTATTATAGATTGTCAACTGCAAAGTTTAACATTGATAACTATATATATATATATATATATATATATATGTGTGTGTGTGTGTGTGTGAGATAATTGTAATTTTATATTTTTATTTATTATATTTACTTTAAAAATCATGATTTTAATTTGTTTATTATCATCTTATATACATACTACTTACCTAATATCAATTTCAAGTGTCATATTTTAAATAGATAACTAAAAACTTTCTTCATGGAAAATCAACATTTTTAATTATCATCAAAGACTTCATCTTCAATTTAGATCATCTTATAAAATATAATTTATTGTGATTTTAATTTATGTTACATAATAAATTAATGAGTGAAATTTAAGTTTCAAAATTTTTAATCAAGTTTTGTTCAAAAAAAAAATCAATTTATAAGCTCATGATTTGATTTGTTTTATATAAATGAGTCAAGTTTAAACATTTTTTTTCACAATTCTAAATCTAAATTTCAACTGTCTTGTTCAACTCAATTTATTTACATATCTGGTAACGGTGAAGTTGCAAAGTATCTTCTATTCATACACATATATAGCAAACCGTTTATATCATCTATTGAAAAAGTAATTAATGTTTAAGTAACCACATATATTCTATTTCATCCTTTTGAGGAAGTTTGTATAAAACTACAGATAGTGTAGGCAGTTCCTACCCCTGGCTGAAAAGAGAAACTTATATGGCAAAATTTAAAAATAAATAAATAATAACCATAGATAGCAATGAATACAAAATTAAGCCACAAGCCACAGGAAGTAGGTTGTCCAAAAAGTGACTGCAACTGAGGCCAAAACATATGTCCATAGCATGATAACAGAACATTCACCTTCACCAGCTCCAAACAATTGCGCGATGGTGCCTGAAAGCGAAAGTTTGAATATTTAGTTATATCAAAATAAGTTGATTATCTACTACTACTAACAAATTGCAAAGGTGAAAAAGAAAACAGCAGATACAAAGAAATTAATCGTTCCCCAAAGTCTACGTTGTATGTAAAACTATCGGGAAAGCCATGCATGAAATGATATATACATATCGATATGAAGAGCATGCATATTGATCATCAAATGGACATGTATATTCTGACACACCCGTTTTTATTTCACTTTCTGCCGTTGATTATTACAATTTATTTTATTAGAACTACGTACAAAAATCATAAATAAAAATATTCATTAGTCATTAAATAAAAATTGAAATCTATCGATGATTTTTAATAAATTTCAATTAATTAAATAGTGTTTAAAAGAATATCTTGTTAATATTTCATTATTTCTCATAACTTAAAATTAAAAGATATATTGTGTGTGCATGTATATATACCTCTATTAACCCACCAAAAATAATAAAAGTATAGAACTTTGATATTATACCTATAGCCATTGCTGGTGGAAGTGCATATTGAAGGAGAAGCACAAACTGATATAAGGGATCTGGCTGCACCAAACCCAACTGTGTTGCTCCTTTAATAACTAGAATACCCAATATTGGCAGGAAAATATATCGAACTACTATCACTCCAAGAATTGTCCAAAACGAAGTATTTGCTCCCTTCAATCCTGTGGTCCATTAATCCAAGAAAGAAAAATTATTCATAAGCTGCCAAAGAGGAGTATAAAAAAAAAAATGGTTATATAGAATTAATTATTGCCTTTAAGGAGGTTTGCTCCCATTATAAGGGTTATAACTGGGACGGCGGCTTCACTGCATGTAATTAATAAGATAGTGTAAGGAAATACAATCTCTCAGGAAAAGGTTCAAAGTGAATTCAGTGATCAGCAATGAAAAGCAAGAAATCATAGTCTTATGTTAGAATTTTCTAAAGTATAAATATTTAAATGATTGGTGTATTCAAATTTATAAAATTAGTTGAATGTAGTATTGTTTTTTGCTTCAAAAAGTTTATATAATCATGTGATCTATGATCAGGTAACCATAAATTTTAATACATGAAATATCAGATTATTACTGTTATTATGAAGTTAAGATCCCCTCACCACTTCTAGCATTATTACTGTTATAGGATTGCGTCTATACCAGACTTTCTCCATCTTTTGTGATTTTGAAGTTAACTATTTCTTATGTGTTATTAGATTGTTTATGATCCTTTGAGATGTTTAACTTTGTAATATTACATATATAGATTAAAATATACGGTACTAAAATTAGAATTAAATTAAAAAATTGGAAACTCGTAACTAATCCCAACGGCCTTGTGTAATTTCAAATTAAAAAGAAGTTTTGGGATGCATACATACCCAACCATGGTAACAGAGTCTTGAATCACATGAAGTGAAGCATCGCCGCCAATCATCAATTTACGTATCTGGGGAACTACTCCAACAATAAAGCCAACAATCTGCATAGCCAAAAATAAATGTTCATCTGATAGGTGAATATTTTTAAAATAACATAAGAAACTATTGCGGCCATTTTAATCAATAAATGGCCTTATACTTAAAAAGTTATCACGGTGGCTATAGTATGAGCATTTTACATTAATATATCTGCATAGCGGTACTTCACTAACATAAGTTCAGTTCATTGTATCATACCGCTCCAAGAGTTGCTGGTGAAAATATGGCTCTGAAATTGGAGTTGACTAAAAGCTTTCCAATTTGCTGTTTGATTTTAGCCGAGATTGGTAACTGCAATGAAACACCAGAAACTCAGATGCATATGTAATGTGATTTATTCAACATTAGATATGTAATGATCTCCTGCATAAGATAGAAGCTCAGATGAATTTTAGAATCATGAGTTCTACAAAAACAGATAAATTTAGGATTAATCAATGTAAATATGCTAGGTGATGCTTATAAGGATTTTGCAATTTGTAGACAACTCATTGACGGATAGGGATTCAATTTACAATTTTATGTGTTACTACATTCAATTTTAATTCATTTTATGTCAACTGTCACACTGGCTAAAGAGAAAGAGAAAAGTTAGGAAACAAGAACTTGGATGTCTCCCTTTATTGCGTACTCCCTTTAAGTATAGATTGTGATAATAAAATGAGATTTCTGAGATAAGCATTATATAAATGTTGGCCCTTTGTAGTTGAATTTTCTAATATATAATGCTAGTATATGAAACTATACTAATTTCTAAGATCATGATTTCCCTTTGATTAGCATAAGATATCTTTTGAAAGGGGTTATTGGTGGCAACCTTCACATTCTCCTCAGATTCAATTGAAGAAAGCAGAAGTGTGTAATCATCAGTGTTGTCCTTTGATGGATTTTCAGGTTCTGAGGATTCTTCCCCTGGTAAGAATTCTAGGAACTCTCCTGAAGCCTCCAGTTTGAAGGAGCTAGTTCTATAATCATCTTTTGGTACTACACTTGCGGAAACTCTCATTATGTTATAGACATAAGTCCATATATAAACAGCTCCAACCTACAGTTTACCAATGAATACCACTTCAGAAAACAAAAGGGAAACAAAAAATATATATAGGCAAATAAACGTTTTCATTATTTTCAGTTTTTGGTTGGACAACTTCACATTTATACCCATTATTGTAAGTTAAGAATTAATATAAAAGAAGCTGATGAAGTTACAAACCGCCATAGAAAGTGAAGCATAAGCCATTCCATATTGATAGCAGACATTGGAGTCTCCAAAAGGACTACCTTTGTCTTTACATATAGCCGGGATAATGATTATAGGCAAGTTTCCTAAATTTCCTGTTCATGTAAGTCTGAAAATAAGCTTAACCGCAAGATGTATCCGGCAAGAACCGATGCTACAACTTGAGCTTTAGAGAAAATATGAAACATTTCAAACATAATGGCATGCAGCAACAGGACAACAAGAAGCAAGAAGTTTTTGTGCAACTTTCATGTCTACAGTTAATTAAAGGCCTTTCATTTCATTCAGAAACTGGAGAATATTTGGACTCCCAATTATTGCTTAGTTACTTTGTTTGCAAAATTAGTAAATGTACACACCATATAAGATTGGAGTGCCTATTTGTGAACGCCTAACAATCCAATTACCTGATTTTGACACTCCCAAATTCTTTTTATCTCTCTTCTATCACATTATATCATTAATTATATCAATCACTATATCTCCTCTCTTCCTCTCTCTCTCTCTCTCTCTCTCTTGGTGTCCATGAATTTTTTTTCCCTTAAGAAGTTCTGATTTTTAAACACCTAAACAGGCTAAACACCTGATTGATACTCCCAATTTCTCTATCTCTCTTCTATCACTTCACATCGCCTATCTCTCATCTCTTCCTATCTCTTTCTTGGTGTAGACACCAATGGAGGTGTCCATAGACATTTTTTATTGATGTTGATTTATGAACACTTAAACAGTTAAAATACCTAAATGGCAGTCTCAATTTCTCTTTATCTCTTTCATCTACCATATTCATCACCGATTATATAAATCACATCAGCCTATCAGACACCAAGGGAAGTGTCCATGAATTTTTTCCTTAAGATTGCTCAGATACACTTTTCATTGCCAGTAACCCATGAAGCAAAGAAGGTCTATACAGTCTTTGGTATTAACTATTCAGTAATAAAATTCAGGGGAAATAAACAGTGAAAATATAACAGATTACATGTTAGGCTTCCAGGATTCATTAATTTTGAAGAGAAAATTCTACCTGCAGAACAGACACCAATTATTAGCCCTTCCAAGTGTTTGGGAGCCCTTGTTAATTTGATAAGGATCCATCCTAAGGCAGAGCCTATTATAAACGTCAAGAGGATATTGACCGGCATGAACCACCTAAATCACCACCAAAAAATGTTAGAAGCCATAATACAAAGGAAGAAAGCGAATCCTCAAATTATCACCAAAATTCTGAACAAAATCAATAATACTCACAATAAAACAACATTCTCAAAAGTAATCGTGTCGGCCAAATTGCCACCCACCAGTGCAGGATTGAACACATAATGCACAAGCTGTCATATAGATGAAACACTACTGTCAATAAGATATATAACAGACAAATGAAAAATAAGAAAAAAGAGGAAAAGACTTCATTAAGTGTTAATGGAGTTACATGATTCACTTGTATCCTTGCATCTTTTCCCAACAAATTTACGTTGTCCAGTGCAAGAAGCAAGCCAACAGCAGTGATTAGTAGTACTTTGATCACGGGCATAGATGCCACCCCAAAAAGCTCCACAAGTCCCATTTTCACAACTCTTCCAAAAAACTATGAGCTAATTATTAATCCTACACGCAAAGAAAAAAATTACTTTAGTAAAGCAAATATATCTTAAGCAAACAACAATGAAAAAAAAAAAAACAACCACACAAATCTTGAACAACACAAACTTCAGATCCATCCTAGTACTATAAGAAGGCCCCAACATATGTTATGATGACTTGGCTGTACTGTAAAGAGCATATTCATTTCATGGAACGTGAAAGTGAAGAAGAACAAAACCACTTATTATATTTAATATATCATAACTCTTCTCTTCAGATAGAACTATATGAATACAGTGATTATATATCATATATATAGCAAAAGAAACATAACTATAGAACAAAAGAACAGATAAAACCAAAGAAATAAAAAGTACCAGTGATAAAATTCGACTAACAAGTATAAGCATATATTGGCCAATGGCCATAATCTTATATTTCTGAACTAGATGCTACCTTCTATCGGATTTAATAGGAAGAAGAAGACGAGGGAAATAAACACTGAATAGGAAAAGAAAAAAAATATGACCTGGCAATAATGCCAGAGAGATGACATAGACACGCGGATTCTAGATGATTGGAAGGGGACCAATGTACTTAATAATATTATAATATTGCCTTTAAATATGGCATTTGCAAATGGTAATAATTTAGTTTTGTTTCTGGTTAAGCTAATCTAAATAAATAAATAATAATAATAATAATAATAAAATTAAAAACAACACGCCTTTCCTACTTTTCTTGATGCTTGTTGGTCCCTGAAGTTTGACATTGAAAGTGAACTCACACTTGACATTAATTCCAAAAGAAATAATTAAACTTTAAAATTCTAAGTCATCAATTTTTTTGAGATTTGAAGAAAAAAGACTAAAATATTTTAAGATATGAGATGAAGATAATAATAAATCGTGTGTTGTTAATATTTTTTGAAAGTTAAACATCCATAAGTGTATGAGTGAAAAATAAAGATAAATAAAAATAAAAATGTGATAAATAATGTAATAGAAAATAAAAATAAGATAAAAGTAAAAAATGAAATAAACTTAGTTATAATAACCCATTATTACTTTAGATGCAGGATGTGTAAGCCAGCTTCCTTAACCATTAAAAAATCTTCAAACAAATCTAGGTGTCTTGTTACCTTTAATCATAAAGTGAAGCTAAGGGTAAACAAGAAAGAGCAAGCAGCAATGATTTGTGTTGTTTGTAATTAGTCAAACCATTTGTTACTTAGGATGATGAATAAGATGATAAAGACATGATGCGGTACAGTGATGATAAAATTCAAATAGTGTGGCTCAAGGCCCAGCGATAAAAGAATATTAGAATAACTATAGAATATCTGAGTCATATCTGATATGACAGCAAAAAATGGAATCGAGACAATTATCTCCTTTTATACTAGAATTAAAATATATAATTTTCTTTCACTTTCTATTCTTTCAAATTTCAATTAGACTTTTGTTTATTAAAGAAAACCCTTCTCCCTTTTAAATATATATTTCATATATTATATTACTTTGTAGTTTACTTTAAAAAATATGAATCGTCTCAAATCACTCTTTTCATTTCTATTTATATACTTAATATTAACCGTAATTTAATTTACATTTTATATTCATTTTTAAATTAAATTTTAGTTTTTAATAGACAGAAATTATTAATAGTTAAAATAGAATTATATTACAATTTAAATTATGATTTAAATAATTTAAAATACAATATAAGACTATTTTTATAAATCATAAATTATTATAAATTTAAACTATTTTAATTATCATAAATTTAAAATGTAATTTACATATTTAAAATATTAAATTATTATCAATTTTATTTATCATGCAATTTATAAAAAATTATTCTTTTATATATATATTCGTTATCGTTGTGGTTCTTTACTTTTATTATCCTTTGAAAGTTTGAAATTTTGCAACGAGGATCCACTTGGACACAGACACATGCTTCACATGGTGTACCAACCAGAACCAGAACTGTGTAGAGACTGTAGAGAGAGTAAAGACATTCACATTGACGTCTAAATGATCAATAATTCAATATTGAATTATTGATGTGACAAAATGGAGAGAACGTTACCGTTAATGTTACCGCTTGGTTATCTAATTAGTAAGAATCACAAGGGAAGACGTCTGTGACAATAATTTCCACAGTCGTTTACTCAGCTAAATTCGCAATGTTAATGTTAATGCATTGCCATATTAAACCACGTTTATATGTTCAATGATGGTGATGGTTGGTAACTGATGCATGCATGTATGCTCCAGGATAAGTTGAAACGTAATTCATAGCTGGCGGCCAATAATATATTTGTTCTTTTTCAAGTGCTATTCATTTCAAATTTTGACTGAAATCGTTTTGACAAAATTGTTGTTAAGATAATTAATTTGAAAAGGTTAATGTAAAAATTATTTGATATTAAATATATTTTAAAATAAATATAAAAGAATTGATTTACACTTTTACGAAATATCCATCAAATTGCAAATTGTTTAATAGTTAAAATAAAAAAAAAATCAACATTAATATAACATAAGTAAATTACTTTTTTAACTTATTTATAAACATTGTTTGTTTTAATCATATTTTAATAGTTTTTAATGGTGGGAACATTTATTTAAATAGTATTTTAATTTTATTTTAAAATGTTTAATTAATAACATCTTTGAATGATTCTACACTTTTGACTATAAAAATGATTATATAGTCCTCTTTTATTTTAATAAATTTAAATATTTAATTAATAATATATATATATATATGATTATATAATTATTGTCATTTTTTTCATATACCACTTTTTCTAATTTTTCAAAGCAAATATATTTTTTCTAAACAAATGACAATAATATATTTTATTATATTTATTTATCATAAAGAGATAAATAATAATAATATATCACAATAATATATATTTTATAAGCGTAATTAAATCATTTGATATATTTTTCTCAAAATAATAAAACTGTTGTTTACAATTTTAAATTAATTACATATTCTACATTTTATTGTTTTTATAACTTTGTTTTTCTCAACTTGAGGCCCATACTCTTGATTGTCAATTTTTTGGTGGCTCTCATAGTATGTGACATTTTACACAGTAACATTTTACTTAATAATTTTTGTTAGTCAGAATCTTTTGTAGATAGTTCTTTCTAAGACATTGACAACCAACTTTGACATCGTTCAGTTGTTCTCAAGATCATTGATTTTTTCCATAAACTAACACAAAACTTTTTAGAGTGTTTTGTTCTCACTCACACACTTTTTGAAAAACTTTCTAGAAGGTTATCCAACTCAAAACTACTCCAAGTTAAGTATGCTTGACTATAGAGTTCTTAAGTGATAAGTTATTGAAAAATAAATGCATTTTGTTTGTTGTTAATGGTTCGGCAAGCGCTCCGAATTGTCCAAATAATAAAGATCCGATAATATTGAATGTCGATTTTCACACAGAGACTTTACTTCTACTCAGTACTAACGTATGTTTGTTGTTGAGTAATTAATGAATGGATTTAATTGGTAATATGATTGACATAAGATTAAATTGTACTTAATGTAAACTAAAAAATGTAATAAATACAAGGAAAGAGACACAATCACTTGGAATGATATGATGGTTGAAATACGATATGACAAGTGTTGGGAGTTCATTAATCAGAACTAACTTTGATGCGATATAAAATGTTTTTCTCTATTCAACATTAAATACGACCACCTTCATCTACTAATATAATCTAACCTTGATTCTCCAAGTGCTAGACCTAAATCACTTAGTTTCATCCTTAATTCCCCAAGAGTTACGTTAACCAATTTACATTACGATTAGAGATGAAACGTAATCTAGGCTAAACAAACCATTCTATTCCTAGACATGATACATTTAGAAGTGTTTTTCAGTTCTAAGGAATTTAACCATTTTCCAATGCATTAAAACCTAAACAAAGCATACAAATGGGTGATCAAACCACAAGCATGAATAAAGCTCAGAAAAACAACAATAATGCACAAATAACATTGAATAAATAGTTAGAATCTTTACATCAAAGCGTTCGGTTGGTAAACTTCCAACAATGGAGGTTTTAGCTTCTCATTTCCATGAGGAGCTTACTACAATGAAAGTTAGGGAAATGAAAGGAAATGAGGTGGAGAGGTAGCTCCAATTGTCTGGAAGGATGTCTCCTTCATGACTTAGCAGAGTTCCAAGCTTCTATTTCTCCAAGTGTATGTGTCTCAATGAAAAAAACTCCTCTCTTTTTCCCTCCATTTGCCTTAAACACAGCCCAGTGTCGTGGTGCGCACTAAGCGCAAAAAGGATGCACTAGGTGAGTCTATCGCGTTGAACGAGCAGCTCCAGACTTTGAAATCCATCTTCCATGCCCTTGTAATAAATTCTACAAACAATACAACCAACACTTCATGAATCAACTAGTTTATGCATCCACTGGATAAAAGCTCAAAAAAAGTTAATTCCTATATTTTAATCACAAAAAGAAATATTTAAAAAGGACAAGAATAGATAATTGTTACGTATGCTTAGCAATTATCATTAGTATAGGTAGTAGCAATTAATTCTTTTAAGTCATCGTCAACTGTACATTCTCATACTTGTACAACCTCTAGATCTCTCTCATTACGGTGTGATTTGTTTAGTGTGTTACATGTCAAACAGTTTTCGTTTGATTCCTCCTTGATCCACACCTTACTAGAAGAGATGTATGTTTTGATACCATTGGCAATGCTTATGATTGTCAACTTCTTAGCAGCTCTTACACTTCAACATTTTACACGATAACACTTCACTCAACTCTTCGTTGATCAGAATTTTCGTAGGTAGTTATTTCGGAGAATTCGACAATTTGCTTCTAAAATAAATGATTTTTCCTACAAACCAACACAGGGTTTTTCAGCGTGATTTATCTTCACACATATTTTTCAAATTTTTTCTAAAAAATCACTTATCTCATAATTTTTCCAAGTCAAACACACTTAATTATAAAGATTAGCAAGAAAGTATATTCGCATCATTCGTGTATGGTTTGTCACGTCCTTCACGGCTTCAAGACGTGATTAGATTGGAGTGACCCTTTTGCATTTGCAAAACGTACTAAAGCGGAATTGACGTCAATCATGTCCAGATCCCCAACAAGCAGCAAAATCTTCATTAGTTAGAGATACTTCAAAGAGACTAAAACTTAAATAGAAAAATAATTTTAAAAATTAAGATCAATCCAAATTTTAGTTGAAAAATTAAAATTAAAAATTAAAAGTAATTGAAAAACTAAAAATATATTTGATTTTTTATACAATAAATTGACCCGATTAACAAAAGATTACTGTCATAATGACACTAATTAAGAAAAAGGTTTAAATATAAGTGATCCTTTCACCGTTAGGTTAAATCAAGTTCAATAAACCCATTGATCATACTAAATCACATGAAAAGAGCTTAGTAAGATTTCTTCTAAAAAAAAAAGAAATATTTTTTTTTTATCAATGCTTACTAAAATTTATCATGGATTCCTCAGCATTCTCGTCTACGTAAAAAAAAAAAATAGTAATTTTTTTTATTGGTTTTCTTCTAAAAAAACTTTAACATTAATAATTTATAAATATCGAATGATGATATTAGTGATGAGAAAGGGTGCACAATGATTGTCCACCTGAATGATGTCTTGGCTTTTTGGTCACAATTTTTTTATATACTACCCTCAATCATTTAATTTTGCATTAGTCTTCTAATATACCTGTATGAAAAACTTGTCACCAAAATAACCTCTAGAATCTAAAATTAAATTATGTGAAAATTACATAATCAAACGGATAAATAAAAAAATAATGCAAAATTAAGGGGTAAAGACGAAAACCGTTTTTGAATGGTAGCCTACAAAGACAATTTTACGAAAACCGTCATCTTATCCTTTATTTTAAAATAAAAAAAATTATACGAAAGGGAAACAAAGTCGATTTTTGTAAAAACCGTCTTTGAATGGTACCCTACAAAGACGATTTTACGAAAACCGTCTTCTTATCATTTCTTTTAAATTTAAAAAAAAAATGCAGAGAAACAAAGACGATTTTCGTGAAAATCGTCTTCAAATGACGGCCTACAAAGACGGTTTTGGGAAAATCGTCTTCTTTTTATTTAATTTAAAATAAAAAAAATTCAAATAAAGGAAACAAAGACGATTTTTCCAAAAACTATCTTTGAAAGTGAACATACAAAGACGGTTTTTGTGAGAACCGTCTTTGTATCTATTTTTTAAAAAAAAAAATTTACAAAGACGGTTTTTAGAACCGTCGTCGAAAGTGCCAACTTACAACGACATCCACAACAAAGACGATTCAAGAACCATCGTCTTTTGGGCTCCAGAACCGTCGTCATTTCCCCCATCTGTAGTAATGATTCCATCAACGTTTTGGTCATTTTCATGTTTGTAGCAGGATAAACTTATATGTGCTTCTAGTTAGTAGTCATTATAGGTAAGGGAAAAACTATTTGATCAATGTTTTGATCATTTTTATGACATGACAAACTTCTGGGTGTCTAATTAGTTGTCACTCAAATAATCAACGCGTCAATTCAACATTTCTAATATTAGTTAATAATAGAAGGATTAATTTAATTGATTATTTACTATTTGGAGATCATTTTGCTAATTTTTATTATTATTTTAAGGAATAATTTGAATGATCACTACAATTTTGAGACTTAATTGATTAACAATTTACCATTCTAAAGATTATTTTGTCATGTACTTCGTGTTAATAATAGAGATTAATGTAACTTATTAGTGCAATTCCGAAACTAAATTTAGAAATGCGAATAACATATATTCTTACATATTTTCTAACATATTTTTTATTATTAATTAGAATTTATTAAAAATTATAAATTTTGATAAATGTCACTTTTTTAAGGCGTAAATGTCAGTCAATTTTTTTTACATGATACCTAAATGTCACTCAATTAATGAGTAATAAAATGAGTTTAGAAAGAATGTGCTCTCAACTCTCAACTAAATTAGTGCAGTAATTCACTCAATTTTTATCTATTGTTTCACTTTTACTACCCATAAAAAGTAATGAATGACACTGAAACTCACACCTATGTTCCCTTTATTCCTCCATTTTTTCCTCAATCAAACAAGAAACAGATTCTCTTTTCTCCTTATTCGCACTTCTTCATCCTTCCAACAAAGTCTTAGTCAAGAAGATGCACCATCAACTTAATTTATTAATAATGTAAGAACAGCGTACGCACGTTCTCTAATAATAATAGAATACTTACCCTCGTCGGATCTAAGTAGCTGCATTATTGTCCTGGACAAGTTAGGGGTATGCATGAAAATCATATTTTGACTTTTGAGAGTAGAAAACTAAAATAAAAACAGAAAGCATCACCAAATAAGACCTGGAGACAAAAAGTAAAATAAAATGAATTGCATCTAGAAACATCCTACCCAATCATACCAAAAAGAGAGATCTAAAGGTTCTATGATTAAACATATTTAAAGAAATTAATTAAGAAATTAATTAAGAATACTTATACTAATAAGATAAATTTATTTTTCGATAATTTATCACTTAAAAGTTTTATGATTAAATATATTTAGTTTGAAGTAGTTATGAGATAGTGATCTTTTGTGAAAAAAGTCTTGTGTTTATTTGTAAAGAGTTCTTGATCTTGAAAACACTCAAATTATCAAGATATTGAAAAAAAATTACCTATAAATAATTCTGAAAAAAAAATGAGTATAGTGTCATTATATAAAATATGTTAGGTGTGAATTGTCAAAACATCAACTATTAGGAACGTTACACATTTATGTGCATGCATTAGGTGTAGTTTCTTAATTCTCATTCATTATATATTTATAATGTATATTTTTATTATAAAATAATTTTTTTTTCATGGCGGAGATTATATATAATTTTTGGAAAAATAATTGACAATACAAATCCAAGTGCATGACATAATTGAGTTCATTTTAGTTCGTCCCTCATTAATTTTTGTTTTGGTGGTTTTTTTTCTCTATTTTTATTAAGTAACTACATAACAAATAAAATACCACATTATATTGCTATACAGATTAATAAAGAATCAAAATAAACCAAAAATTACATGGACAGAAAATAATGGCTTCAGGGGAGTCACATAGGTAGAGGTTCCCATATTGGATGGGGAGAAGCTATTCGGATTTGACTAGGGATATTCGTAAGCAAATCTAATTCAATGCCACAAAAAGTTGACAAACTAATTATAAGAGTTTTTTTTTTAATGAAATTAGATTAAATTTTTAAAAATTGATTCAATATAACGTAAATTGAATTTATTGTACATGCATGTATAAGTTTATTTATAAAATTGGTCAGTAAACAATCACTTTTAGTCGTTTGACTTGAGTGATTGACAAATTGCTCACTTACAAATATTTTTAAAAAAAATATACTTACTTTGATACTAATATGGTGGTGTTATATTTTAGGAACCCGAGTAATGTTTTGTCTTGTTCAAAACCAAATCAATTAATTAGGTAGTAAAATAATATATATATATATATATATATATATATATATATATATAAGTGATTCAATTAAACTAATAAATATTTCTAATTTTGAGAATGCAGAAAAAATGAAGTCAAGAGACAAGAAGTAATTTTTCTATCTCGAAAAGACTCACCAGTAAACGTTAAAAAAATCATAAAGGTATTAAAAAATGTTTGATTAAAATTAATTTATAAACAGTGGGATTTGGAGGCACATGTTCAGGGTCAATGGATCGTTGGATATCAAGGTTCGAGTGGCTTCTTAACAAGTTAATTGCAAGCTGAGCTGTTTGGCATCTACCATGCCTTATCTGTTGCTTGGGCCAAAGGAATTAATTATGAATCAGATACGTGAGAGTGAGTCTTATTCCCAATTAGCTTACTTAGCTATCACCCTCATCTTTGACGATAACAATGATTTCTATCCTTAAGATCCTTAATTCATAAGATTTGACATTTTTTTTATTTTATATAACCATTATAATTAGGATCTTAAATTTTTTAGTGATATTCAAGATATTTCTCCAATTTTTATTGATATCTAAAATATTCAAACCGGTATTCATTTTCAAGGATGTATTATAGGAGAATGGTATCATATCTTCTCCACAACACTTTCTTTCCTTCTCTTGGCTACTAAATTTTTATTTGGAAAATATTAAAATGTCTTTGAAATCAAATTTTTAGTTTAGAAGTTGATTATTGGTATAAAAAAATGTCAACAACCTAAAATATTTTTTAAAAATGATAATCCATAAGTAATTAAGGTTATGTTTGGAATAGCCCATTTGGAATAGTTTCCAGTTTTTAATTAAGTATCAAAATCAAATTTTAGTTTGCAGGATTTTCTTTTTATTTTTAATTTAAAATTTGTTATAAGTATCTTAGAATTTTCCTTTAAAAGATTGACTATATAATTTCTCAATAAGTAAAGAAAAGATTTAAGTTTTCACGAATTCCTTAAACTAAGCGTCTAAGCCCATATCCAATCCAGGAAAGATAGTGAAGATAAAACAAAGACAATTTATCTGTGTAGACGGCTGTATATGTGTTTTGGATAACATGAACATAAGTAACTTTCATTTTAAAGCAATAAGGAACTTATTTTCTGTTTTCTTATCTTGAAAAGTGAAAAATTCCATTTTTAAAGAAACTCAAACACAAATAAGAAAAAAATACAATATACTGAATGTAGATGTAAAATCAATTTTAACCTTGGTTGAATAATACATTATTGTAAATCAGTGTCTTTAATTTTTACGAATAAAAAAATAATGTCTTTGTAGAATTTATGTGCTCACACCTACATTACAATCCAGACAATTGAACAAAATTGAGACAGAATCATCTTTGCTACACGGGTGTGCATGATTGAGACAAAACGAATAAATATATACAGGTACCATCTTAAAAATATTTTTAAAAAATCTTGATCATAAATAACACAATTCTGATACATAGTAATTGAAAGTTTTATTTATCTAAAAAAGCATACATGCCTAATTGGTGTAAATAATCATAGCTTGATTGAACATCACAATCAGCAAGTGGAACATTCACACCCCATATTGAGCCCCTAGTCCCTAATATGGCACAGGTAAATAATCATTTTCGTTAGTGAATTCCTAGAACGCTAATAAAATTGTGTTTTGAAATATGAAAATTTAAATTTTTGTTTTCGAAAGTAAAAAAGTGTAATAAATTCATCCATTCGTTAATGAAATAACCTACGTGACATGTTTAGGGACGAATTTGTCAACACTTTATCTAAAATATAATTTAATATTCATTTTCTCCTCCTTTTTTAATCGTTGCAAACATAATATTACAATAAACACTTAAAAAATAGGAAATCAAGCATAAGTTAAAATAAACATAATAATAAGCATAATATTGATTAATAAACATAATTTGTATGTTGTTTTGAAATTTTTATTATGACAACATTAGGTAATGATAAAATCAAATTGAGTCTCATTTTTTTGTAAGGATTAACTTAATGACTATGTATTTTGTTTGAGTTTCATAATTTGGGTAAGATACCATCACATTAGAAATTTCAAAGCAAAAATATAAGATAGTACCCTCATTTTGGATAAGGTACTATTTTATATTTTTGCTTTGAAATTTCTAATGTGATGGTATCTTATCCAAAATATGAAACTCAAACAAAATACATAATCATTAAGTTAATCTTTACAAAAAAAATGAGACTTAACTTATTTTGTCATTATCTAATGTTGTTACAATAGAAATTTCAGAGCAACAGATTAATTATAGATTAATGATGCTTATTATCAATATTATGGTTATTATTATGTTTGTTCTAATTTGTGGTTGTTTTCCTAATTTTTTAAGTGTTTATTATAATTTTATTCTTACAATGATTAAAAAAGGGGAGAAGATAAAAATTAAATTATATTTTGGACAAATAATCATTTTTGTTCCTGAATGTGTAGAACGCTAACAAATTTGTCCCTGAATATGTCATGTAAACTCTTTCATTGATAGTAACAGATATAAAAAAATCAACAGATGAATGTATTTATTGCACTTTTTTCACTTTTGGAGATTAAAATTTGAATTTTCATTTTTTAAAAATGAATTTATAAGCATTTTATATATTTAGGGATAAAAATTGTTATTTTACCTTGTATGTATTATCAATGGTGAGGCTGACGCACGGTTGCTTTGTTGCCATGCATTAATTGGTTCTATGAGGATGACTCTATGAAACCTAAAAGTCTACAACCATGGAATATTTAATATATATGTACCCAAAAAGTTGAAATATTTAATATCAAAATTTAAAAAACCAACTCTTTCTTTAGCAAAAAAAATAAAATAAAAACAAAGGTAAAGATATGAGCACTTCAATTTTTTATCGCGCTATATTTTGATGCCTCAATTAGAGCAGGATCTAGTACAAATTTTGCTTGTAGTTCTTCATTGTTAGGCCATTTATAATATGATTTTATGAATTTCCATGAGACTTGTGATTCATTGATTTAACAAGTATGAGTCATTGTTACATAACCACCACATATTTTAAGAAGATTTGTCTACAATGGATTAAGATTCACAAATAAATGTCGAATAAGTGGTGGGTATTGTTAATATAATTAAATGCATGCATATTTTCTCTTAGAATAATATTTATAATTTTTCAATGACCATTTCTTTAAAATATTTTAAGTTTAATGTTTATGCACTAAAATATACTATTATCAAATCAAAAATTACTATTTGAATTACTTCAAAAATAATTATTTTAAAAGTCAATAAATTTATTATATATGATAAATGATAATTGAATGATAGCGTAAAACTTTATACACAGTAAATATATAACTCTTTTTTCAAATATTTTTTGCCCAAATTAAAAATTTTCTTCATAGCTGAATTTTTACTCAATAATAATATTACAATAATAGCTTAAACATAATTCAAAAAGTCAGATTAATTTGTTCAATCAATGAATTAATTATTGAGTTCAAGTAACTCTCAAAATGAGAAAACGGGTGATTTAAAAAACATGTTTGGAATGTTTCAAACTTAGTTTAAAGAGTAAACTCATATTTTTTGTTATCCCTCAAAAATATGTTTGTACACTTATATTCTACCTTAAAAACTATTCCAAAAGTTGCCAACTTTACCTCCACCAAAAAAATTATTAGTTATTTTTTACCATAATTTAATTCAAACACACTATAAAACTATTAAAACATACTTTCTTATTTTGGGTCAACAATTTTTTGTTACAAAAGGGTCAACTACTATTAAAGCATGTTGTAATTACTAATTACTATTTCACTATCATATTGAGTATAAGTAAACACATGTTTAGGGCACATTGGATATTGTTATATTCACTTTTTCACTAAGTACATCCCCTTCTCTCTCTCTTTTAAGTTAAGTTACTTAAAATAACTTTTTTCTTTTTCATACTTTCTTCTCTCCCTTGCACACTCTTTCAAAGCAACAATAAATTCATAACACCCTTAAAGTCTCATATGTCCAAGTTGTTGCAGCGAAGCATCTCTTTTAGAGTTTTTCAAATTTAATGCTTTCTCCACTTCAATTGTTTTACCATTGTATAATTTTTCATTTATATAGAGTTTTTAAGGTCCTATTGTTCTGATTATTTTTTTTTGGATATTTTTTAACATTCTGGGAAATAATTTTTGAAACACAAAATAATACTCAAGAAAATACTTTTTGGAACATAATTTATTTTTTAATATTCCAAAAAATATTTTATGGAACACATAGTATTTTGAGAAGTACTTTCTAAAATATTAAAAATAAAATTGTGTTCCAAAAAATACTTTTTGAAATATTAAAAACAAAACATTATTCTGGAAAATTACATTCTAGAATAATGATTATGTATCTATGTTATGGGTATAAAAGGGTAAGTGGATATAGCAAAAACCCTTTGCACTATGCTATATGGGCCGCCATAAAAAATGACACAAGCCCAGTTTTTTAGGTCCAAAATCCCCACACCGTTTCGGAGTCCAGGCAAACGACGTCGTATCATTGATCCCGGCATTGCCCGGCGCGTGGCGCGTGCCACCAAGCACACATCAAAATCTGCCGCTTCAACCAGCAATTTGTGCTGGGAAATTCCTATCAAACAGCAGAGAAGAGGACAAACAATTAGGGTTTTTCAAATTCAACATTTCTTCGTTTTCCAATTTAGGGTTTTTTTCTGCTCGCTCTGTTGCTTTACCCTTCACTTGCAATTCGTACAGGTAATACTACATTGCATTGTTTTTTCAATTTTCTTTATTCCCCCAACCCCCCAAACTTCGAATTGATTTATTCTGTTCTCTTGAATGTCTGCAAAGAATTTCACAAGCACACTTTTCAGCTTTTTGAATTTCATAAGCACAGTTCTGTGGCGCCTTTTTCATTTTTTAATTGCATAATTAAACGTGATTGTCTGCTGGAGTAATGGTTGACTGTCTAGGGTTTAGTTCTTAGTGTCTAAAATTTTCCTTCTGTTTATTTTGTGATAGGAATTCTTTTTTGGTCTCTCTTTTTTCTGAAATTCCTGTAATGGGTTGGTGTAGGAGGTTGTTCTATTCTCATGCACAATTGGAATTGGCAAATGAGTGATGCAAAAGAAAACGAGGTAGCTAGCCAGGGAGTGCCCTCGGTCGTGGAAGAAAACCAGCAGTTGGTTGATGCAGAGGTTAAAGATCAACCTGAAACTGCCTCAGCTCCTGTTCCAGTAGAGGAAACTTCAAATCATGTTGAAAGTGGGTCAAATCATGTTGAAATTACGAAGAAAGAGTCACCTGCTGAGTATAAAAATGCAGAACTTGAGGCTGTTTCAGAAGGAATTCCAGAAGAAGATGTTCAAAATACTCTTCTCTATGTCCCAGTAGAGGCTGGTGCTCAGATTTTGGATAGGACTGAGTCCGAAGAAGCTTCTGTTGCGAAGGTGGAAGCTGATGAATTAGCCCAGAATAATAAGGAGGCCGAGAATAATGATGATGTTCATCAAAATAGTAATGGCAATGTTGAGATGGCTGCGGAGGTGAAGCCTGAAGCATCTGGAATAGCTGATAGTAAAGCATGTGATAATGGTGACCCTGTGCCTGCAAGTCATAATGAGCCTGCTATGCCACAGCCTGCTCCTGCAGATACAAACACTGAAATTATGAATGTATTAGAAGTTGAGAATAAGGCTGATGAAAAGCAAGCTACTGAACATGCAGATAATGGGAATTCAAATTCAAAGTACATGTTTTTCTTGGATGCTGACCATTCCTATGATGGTAATGAGTCAGGAACAGAGGAGGAACAGTCAGCATTTATGAAGGAGCTTGAAAACTTCTTTAGGGAGAGGAGCATGGAATTCAAACCTCCCAAATTCTATGGAGAAGGATTAAATTGCCTTAAGTGAGTTATGCATGATCATTTATACTTTTTCTAATCTTTAAATATGACATAAATACACAATTCTAAAATGTTATCAGTCTGGCCTAATGTTTAATTATTGGTGAATATAAGGCTGTGGAGAGCTGTAACTAGATTGGGCGGCTATGATAAGGTATTCATGTAATTTTACACTTGATGAGCAAAATTTTAAGGGGTTGTTATTGAGCCAAATTAACTTTGATTACATTCTAAGCTATTAGTTTGATTATATCAGATCACTTGTTTTGATTGTTTCCAAGACATACACCTAATTGGCTTTATTTATAAATAGGTGACTTCATGTAAATTATGGCGGCAAGTGGGAGAGTCTTTCAAACCTCCGAAGTAAGAACCAACATGCTTTTTTCATGTCTTGATGTTGTTTATGGCTCTGAAATCAAAGTCTTCTTATATATGCTGTTTGTTATCTATGCCTTCTGTCTCTTTTAAGTGTTATTAATGTAAAGTTTTCTTATGTTTTCTGTCTATTTTGCTAAGTATAGCCACTGTGCAATGACAGTATTTATTGGAAAGGGTGCTGAGAGAAATTGAAGTGTTTTTCAAAGTTCTAAGTATTGATGGAAAACAACGAGTGTTGGATGCTTCTTTTAACCTATGAAGGGTTGATTTACAAAAGCATATTAACTTAGCTTTGAAGCAGTTATTTTCATTATTTAAGAAATGGATTGCTTGTGGTCTTCAATATTTCTTCAAGGATTTTGGCTTTTTCCCTGATCCTATCTAACTGCACATTTTTTAGCTTTTCTTTTCCTTTTTATTGGGTTGGTGGGGAGTTGGGGAGGATGTTGGAATACTGTGAGCTGTTTGAATGGCATTGATATATAAGTCATAATATAATCTATTAATAAAGTTCTCTGTTTTCAACCTATGCAGGACATGCACCACTGTCTCATGGACTTTTCGGGGATTTTATGAGAAGGTGATTGTACATTAATAAGTTATACTTTAGATTTTTGTTATTATTAATTGCTTTTACTAATTATACATATAGTTTATATCTGTGCATTGTTGATGTTCCTTTAAAGCTTACAAGTAAGTCTTTTGTTTGTGCTTGAATATTGACTTTTGATGTAGATAATCAGCATTTACCTGAATTGCTTGGACAATTTCTGTTACATTGTTACCATTCTTTTTCTGGCTGTTAAGACTTAAGATAATGACATTCATGCTATGACCCTATTGGAGAAGGTTTCATACCATTTACATAGTTTCCTTGAGCCCCTAAATTTTCTACTGACTTATTAATACTTGACTGTGACATGGGATACATTTCCTATTTGTTTGCTTTCTGACAGTTGGCTATAAATATCTAACTATGCTTTATTTAGAGGTTAATATGACATACATGTTTATTTCATTAGTATTTTTCCTATTTGCAAAATATCAGTAAATTATATCAGATATTGTGCCTTTAGTACTACACAGTTTGTTATCCATGTCTATTAACCCTTGCTTCATTTTGTTGTCTGTGATATCCTACACCAGGCACTTCTTGATTATGAAAGACATAAAATAAAAGGTGGTGAGCTGAATGTTCCTGTTGCTTCTCATCCAGAGCCTATAAATATTGAAAATCAGGTGATATGTAATTTGTATTTTTGCTTTCTGTAGCATGAGAAAATATATATAAGATGGGGAATTATTGGAAAATCTCATTTGGCATCACCAAAATTTCATTAATCACCTGTGTTTGGATTTAGCTTATTTTGTATTTGAAACAACTTGTAATCAAGAACATTCTTCAATAGCTTTTGGGAGAACAAAAGGTGATTTTCGCCCAAAATAAATGAAAATCAAATTTGCATATAGTATGACTTTATCGGGGTGCAATAATGCAATAATCATTTATTGTCTGTCAAAGTTATTTGTTCTGGTTTGAGAAAAAATTTAGCATCTATTTATCATTTCAAATTGCCCCTGATTTGTTTTATCTTTAATAATTTTAGTTGCTGGTGTATGTTGCTTCTCATATTGAGTAGAAGATTGTTTTGAAGTCAAATAGCATCATTAATTTGCAGTTACTTCTTTCTAGAAATTAAATTATATGCAGGGTAACTTCTTGCCTCACAATTTAAGAAGGCCAATGTAAATTTTTGTTTCCACCATGAAAAAAGGTTTCATTTGTAGGCCTCTAGTCATGTATACAAATTTTCTCCCCCTCTCTATCCATAGATAAGCAATGACTGAACATGAGTTTAAGGTGTCATTAACTGAGTTAAATTTCATGTCTAATTTGATTGAACAATATCTGAAATTGGTTTGAATTTATCCTTGCTTTGCAATGAAGTAAATTCCTCTTTAGTTGTGGTAGGCTCTGTAAGGGGAATTGTACTATGGCTCTGTGTCATTTTTCCTGTGACCATTAATTTGTCTTACAATCGTTTTTAAATGATGGGCAAATTCAGGCCTCTGTATCAGGTAGAGCACGGAGAGATGCTGCAGCACGAGCTATGCAGGGGTGGCACTCACAACGTCTCCTAGGCAATGGTGAAGTTAGTGACCCTATTATTAAGGTCTGGAGAATTTTGAATTATTGATTTTTGTTCTCCTGAATTATATTTCATTGTCTGTCACTCTGTTTTGGCCTCCATATAATTGTTTAATACTTTTGTTTTTCTTAGGATAGGAATTCTGTGTCTGTGCAAAAGCGTGAAAAGCAGCTTAAGAGCATCAGTATGTCCTTCATCCTATTGCTTTTCATTTTTAACAGTATGGGTGTTTAATGATTCTTATTTTTGGGTTATCTCTCTTATTGACTCAGATATACATAAACGTAAGAAGCCATCTTCACCTTACATGGATAATGCAGTCAAAGCTGCACGCAGTAAACCGTCGAAACCACAGTTAAGATCTGGTTGCTTCATTTTCAATATCGCTTTTCTTGTGTCTTGTGCTTACATAATGCTTGCAGCTTTGTCTAGTTAATAAGTGAAATGTTGCCAACCTGTTGCTTTACTTGAAACTAGAAAGTGTTTACTTTGGGACTTTGGTTTATCTGCTGACTGGCCTGCCTTTGTTGATTTGTGTGGGTACTAGATTGGACACAACTGTGATTGATATTGGACCTCCTGCTGATTGGGTAAAAGTGAATGTACAAAAAACTGTAAGTTTTCTATCTTGTGTTCAAATAATGAGTCATATATGTCATATATGTAATTACTCATTTCAAATGAAAACCCTTCTGTGCAGAAAGATTGTTTTGAGGTATATGCTTTAGTTCCTGGCCTGCTGAGGGAAGAGGTATGCTTTCTGGTTGTTATACTTCTTTTATCTGTATTAATCCGTGTTGTTGTGATGAAAATTTAGCATATTATTTTTGCTATTTCTCCCCTTCCTTTGAGAGGAAGTTGCAACATGGGAGACAGGCAAAAGTCATGGTAGTGAGTGGAAATTCAGTGTATATAAGGACAAGTTTACCTGTTTATAGAATAATCTGGACCCTTCAACCTTGAGCTGTAAACAAAAAAAAGTTGATTACCTGATTTTGTATTGAATTGTGGCATTGTGTGTAGATCCATCATCCATGGTAAATTTGCATACTACTAGTGACAGCCTCTTTGTCTATATAATAAATTTATACGACGATGATAGTGTTCATACTGCAAAATGTTCCATAACAAGGATATTTATAGTTTATGAGTTACATAGGACCCTTGAAAAATTATTATTGTAAGTTGTGATCTCTTGAACTAGCTATTTCATCAACGTCATTTTCTTTTTTCAAAAAAAGGAAAAGAAAAGGATGATTCAACTTCTATTTAAAGATTGTCATTTTGGCAGATGACAAATCAGAATTAACTTCTAAAGTTAAAGTGTTAGACTGATTCTACATTTTCCTTTTCTAGCCTTTATCACTTGTAAGGTCTGTTGAAAATTTTCCTTTATTGAAGTTTGTTAGCTTTTGATGCAATAAGCTATAATCATAAATGTATAACTCACTCTACTGAATGTCTGAAATGGAATTGTGGATGATCATGTATAATATGTAAGCTTTTTTAAAACCAGGTCCGTGTACAGTCAGACCCTGCTGGACGCCTAGTCATAAGTGGGGAGCCTGAGCATCCCAACAATCCTTGGGGTGTGACGCCTTTCAAAAAGGTATATTTTCTTTTTTTTCAACAATGAAAAGAAGTCTTGCTTTGAAATTTTTCAACACAACTGCTATTGTTTAAACTTTCAACTTGCAGAAATGAATTGTCTACATGTTAAAACAATCCGTGGTCTGTGTTAATTTGCTGCAATTATAGTCTTCATACCATAAACACTGCTGAATTTTATTTTTCTGATATTCCTGGTTGTAAGTAATTGATACAGTAAAAGGCTTACTAATACATTCCATATTTAAACTCTTTCTTTGGTTTCTAAATGATTTATCTGGAATACTATGTTGTTACACTCTTCCCTTTAACACAGAATTTTATGAATTCAGGTTGTCAGCTTGCCCTCAAGAATTGATCCTCATCAGACATCCGCGGTGGTGACGCTGCATGGGCAGTTGTTTGTTCGTGTCCCGTTTGAACATTTAGAATAGTGGTCGCTTATGCTTTCAATGCCTCTCTCTTTGACCATGATATGTATGTAGAATAGTTGACCCGGAAACCATGTAGAAAACTATTTCTGCCTGTAAAACATGCCAATTTCTAGCTTAGCGTAGCATTTACTATAATGTTTGAGTTCACTTATAAACTATCGTACATGATTTTCTCAAACTATACTTTAACCTTGTTAATATGAGCTAGGTAGGTTCTGTAATTGCCGAGGATCAATGTTGTAATATTGTAACTTTGTTAGTGAGATTACATTTAACTTTTGGCCTTTTTATATGTTGCTACTATTGCATTTAATCTGTTCTATTTGCTCCTCTACAGCAGTAATTATCTGGTAGGTTTTGATTTCAAAGACA
This sequence comes from Glycine tomentella, assembly GCA_007407185.1. Taxonomy (NCBI): domain Eukaryota; kingdom Viridiplantae; phylum Streptophyta; class Magnoliopsida; order Fabales; family Fabaceae; genus Glycine; species Glycine tomentella. Next base: position 10,425 of record PYAF01002146.1, on the reverse strand, counting down.
ATTTTAATAATTGTTAATAATTTCCAAATAAAAATTTCGGTAATAGCTCAACATTTTTTTTTTTCAAACTCATTATTATAATTTCTTTTTCCACTCTCTTCATCTCTCCCACTCATCCTTATCTTTTCTCTCCCTCCCTCCCTTGCTCCTTGTCACACTATAATGGATTGGGTTTTGGTTTGCATTATATTTTAGGACTAACGTATATGGTGACTTGTGGCTACCATGTCCGAACACAATGTTTGATTTTACTTGACTATATTTTGTGGGTTTAAAATGTCACAAATTTATTTTAAAATATTATTTGTTTACCTAAATTTTTAGGAGTTTAAAACTGCCAAATCAATTTTTTAATTCTATCAGAAAACACACTATTAGTCAAGTCAGCAGATATTTTAATGACAACTTTGAGGACCAACAATATTTATTTCTAAATTGGGAAATTAAAAAAATCATTTTCAATTAAGGGGACTAAAAAAATCACTTTGAAATTTGAGGAGTCAAAATAAAACTTGGCACAAATTTGAAGGACTAAATTTAAAAGTGAATTCATGAAAAGAAAAATGAATTTGTTAAAATATGTATTAGTTTATTATCTTTTATTAATTATTTTTAATTACTTAAGGATGCTAGTATTAAATAATTTTATATTTTCATATAACACATTATTTGGTAGTTTTTTTTTCTTCTTAATAAAGTATCCTTAGCACAATTTGTTACCGAATTTCAAAGAAATAAACTATCAAATCTATCGAGAGTGAGCAGTAGAATGCCAATATTTTGTTCACTAAAATATTTGTAGTTTAATGACTATGAAATAAAATATATAAGTCTTTGTGATGGCTTAGATAAGCCCTACAACATGCTTTATTTTTAAACTATGTAAAAAGAGTAAAAAAACAATTTTGTCAATTTCAAAGAAAAACCTTAAAATAAATTGATGATAATGGTCAACAATGAATGGGTGCAAATGCAATATTATCATTTAACACATGGCTAGCTAAAATTACAGAGCACATATATGGATATCGTCCCTTTTTTTTTTTTTTTTGCTATGGGTCTTGCTAGGGCACAAGTTAAATAATTTAAAAAGAAAAAAGTTTTATGACAAATCCCATAAGTATATTTTGAAATTATAGAGGGACAAATTTTTTGCATCCCAATAAAACTTTCTTATTTATTTTTTAATTAATGTGCTAAGGCACTAAGTTAATATTTAGACTTAAACATATTTTAAATTTTTTAATTTTAGATAATTATATTTTTGCCTTTCACAAATAAAATTATTTTTTATTAGTCCCTCAAATTTTTGAAAAATTATTTTTAGTCCTTCTTTGTTCATTATGTGTATGGTTTCACAATTTGTGATCTTTTTTAATTACAAAAATAAAATATTTTAATTTATTTTTTTTAAACAAATTTCTGATGATTTTAAATTGGCAAAATATTTGACTCATATGGACTGGTGGACTAAAAATATATTTATGCCTAATATTTATTACCTTTTCGTATTTACCTTGTGATAACTGACAAGTATTATTTTGTTATTTATTAGTCAACAAGTTCCGTGCTCGTAGGAAGAAAAATGAAAAAAAAAAGTGAAATTTTAGTTTTTCTTCAAGAGGTACAAGTATTTGTTTAATTGCTATTATATATTGACTTTTGATACCTCTAACAAATTTAAACTTGACGTTTTTTTTGTGTGGTCAATAAAGGTTTTCTTTGATACATTTTCTCGCAGACTTAACGTTTTAAACTACATTCAAAATCATGATGTTGATTTTTTGAGAGTAAAATCACGATGTTGATGTTATCCATTTAAAATGAAAATTAATTTATATTAATATTAAATTACTTTAAACTTTTTAGTAGTGATAAATTTCTTCTTTCATAAATTAGCAGGGGTTGCATTAGATTATGCAATAAAATACTCTTCTATTTCAGTTTTTAAAACTATTATTACTTTCTTTTAAAAATTGATTTTATGTTCGAGTGATGGAAAAAGTGTTTATTTCTGTTCCGATTCCGAAATAGCTAAATGTACTTTAAACCGAAAGCAAATACAGTAATTTCTTGCTTCTCGCAATAACGTTACTTTTGAAAAAGAGCAAATTAAAGCCAATATAATGGGTATACTATACATACAAACATGCTATAAAAGTTCAGGATCCAGATTTTAAAGTTTTCAAAACACTGCCATAATGTAGTTTATTTATAGTCTGTCACATTGAACTAAAACAATTAAAGTTATACAAAAAGCACATACGAAAACAGTGTTGTACCAAAAGCGTTTTAAAACTTTTGCGCCTAATAAAATTAAAAAAATCCATGTTGAACACATTCTACTTTGATAATTTTATGTTGTTTCTTTTGATATATTAGTCCTTCCAACTTACAAATAAGTAGTTCAGAAGTCGACACTCTTTTGAATATTTGCCCGTGAGTAGTTTGGAATTAAATATGTGAAGGTTATGGATAACCGGTACGCACAAAACGTTTTATGGTTGCTGAAAGTGAAGTTATTTTGGTTTCGTATGTCAAAGCTACGCTCTTCTTTTAACCAGAACTACACACAAAGGTTGTTTAGACAGGTGAAGGAATAGTAATACAGCATCATAACCGGCACTCATCAAATTAAACCAACGGAGAAATATAGATTCTCCCAAATATAAGGCACTAGTTATGCATGGGATGAGAGAAACCAATATTACACACTAGTCTAAATGAAACCAATTTTAGATGTCTTAAATTAGATTTTAAGTTTGAGTGATGAAAAAAATGGTTAGAACTATTAGTTAATTTAGAATTGGAATATATTTAATTGCACAAGGGTCAGAATTTGAGTGGTCAAGAGGAATAATATAATCTATCTACTACAACTGTACAAAAAAACAATTTAAACAGAACATGTATGATAAGTATGAATCAGAAAGAGATGCAAAGAGATGAAAGGATCCGAGCCCAACAATGGTGTCTCCTTAAGACAATTTGTTCCCTCCAATTGACACCAAAGGTTGATGAACAATTGTTTCCCAGGATATAAAGGATCAACATCTGAAGATTGATGACAATTCAAATCAACAGTCCAAACGAACAAAGCTAATGCTTGAGGAACTAGTAAGAAAGAGTGAAGAGTTATCTGATATGAAAATGCACCGGTAAGCAAGAATATAAAAAAAGATTAATTATCAAAACTTTATCAGTTTTTCAACTTCCTATTTTTTGACAAAATCATCATGACTCTTGGAGATGAATCACCGTAACGGTTTGTTATTGGAGCAGTTGGGAGGAGTTATTATTTTTCTAATATTTTCTAAGAACGGTTAGAAGTAATTATTATTTTGAATTGTTAACAACCTCTTATTCATAACGCATAGAGTTTAAACAAAAACTCCAACAAAAAATGTGTTAAAAAGAAAAGTTTCAATTAAAATTAGTCATTAACGTTTTCTCACAAAAATTAGTTATCAGTAAAATCTGTTTTTACATCTATGTAATAAAAAAAAGTTTACACATTGTAAAGTTGATGTGCAATGTTCAATGACTTTCTTAGTCTACCTCCCTAAGTATGTTAATTTATTTTCTGTTTCATGAACTAGTTAGTTACTTCTTCAAACAAGAAGACAATGTTGAGCTACCAATCTCACTTTCTAGACAAGCATCTAGTTTCATCTAGAACTATTGAAAATTCATAATTGGAGAGATTTAATGAGCTTATCTCATGGAAAATATAGACCCCTCCTCCCTCCCTATCTTAAAGTTCAAAATTAACAAATTAATAACAATCATGAACAATAATAATAGTTTACGAGTAGGTGTTAAAGATAACATAAATTTTCAATGAAAACTGTGGTTCAGCTACTCTTTTTGGAAGATTATTGAATCTTTTGACAAAATCCTGTAGTAACTAGTAATTGAAGGAACCATAAATCCAAGGAAGCCATTAGCCCTCAAAGTTCGTTATTATCATTAAACGTAAGAAGCAACCAAACAAATTTTTAATGGAACACAGGGAATTCATCACATTCCGAATAAGAAAAACCAGCCACTCTACCACAAAAGCCCATTCAAAAGTCAAACGTTGTTAGACTAACAAAGCTTGAATAGCCATATTATAATATAGGCTACGCAACTCATTTTTCCGGAATCTCACCAATTTGTTGCTCATTATCATATTCTCGTGGCGCTTTAGTCACCTACTTTGAAAAAGAATAGATGGCATTTTTCTCTTTTTGCTTGTTTTTCCCTTGGCCCTACCACACCAATCAATGATTCAAAACACCTTGATGCTTTAAATTGTTTATGGTCCCTTCCAATATTTAAACACACAAGTTTTTCAAGTTTAGTCCCGGTCACATATATTACTCCTCAAGTACTCCTTTGTCTTTGCAGCATATTAGACCATCCAAAGTTTTCAAAACAGTCCAAATCCACAAATTTCCAAGCTTCTTCCCTTCATTCCCCTTCACACACACACCCATCATATTCATTATTGCCACACCATCCAAAAAGTCACCCTCCAACCTTATATATTTGTACGCAACTCGGGGTGCTTAGCATAAGCCAAAAACCAAAAACATGGGTCATATGAGTTACAATAGAGTTAGCAGTGGGAGAGGATCGTCATCTTGCCATGGAAAATGCAGAGGGTTTAGGTTAAACCTCAGAAGGCTTTACTTTCTTCGCCTAAGGAAGAGGTTCACCTTCATACTCAGGCTCTTTGATATGTGGAAACTCTCTTATTCTCAGGCTCTTCAGCTTCTGAAGAAGGTGTTCAGAAGAAAAAGTGGCTTCAAGAGAAACTACAGCAACAGCAGCCGAAGTGGTTTAGTGAGGGATGAAAGAATCAAGGGTCATGCTGATTGTAGGGTATCATCTTATGGAAGGAATAATTCTTTCTATGCAGAAGCCATTGCTGATTGCTTGGAGTTCATCAAACGAACATCTATTTCTTCCATGGACCAAATTCAAGACCCAGTTTGTCATATTCAAGATAGAAACTCGTGACTCCTTTTGTTTTCTTTTTGGTAGAGGAAATCAATATTAGCTTGTTCTTTTTTGGTTTCCTCTTGATTATTCTGAATTTATCTGGGTTTTTTTTTCTTTTAATTTTTAGGAAGAATTGAGAAGATATGATATAGTTACTCCTTAATCTGTGTATATGTATTAATTTCTTCTAAAGTTTTGCATCGGTTATGAGTTATTCTCTGTAAACAAGTGTGAAAATTGTCATATAACTTGTAAAATATTCTTCCTTCCAATTAGAAATTTCATTCAACATTATAGAGAAGTGTAGATTTTTCCTTTTTTTATATTATATTATAGATGGGAAATATTTGTTGGTAATGGCTAATTATTATGTGTTATAGGAAGGTGATTGATGATCTTTTATGGAGTTTCTTTTCTTAACTAAGTTTTTGTAAGAACAAATTCTAAATTTTGTATAAAAAAATTAGACTAATTCTACTAGCATAATATTAATAGATTTTTCCTTGTGAATGGCACGTGGCAGTGGCTGAATGGTTCGTTTCTTCTTGGTACATTTGAAGATTCTCAAGCTGTTATTACTGTATTACCACCAAACACTAAAATCGTGTTTTTGACTAATCCAAACCTAAAGTAAGTCTAAAGAGAAGATTATTGTTGACATTAGAAAAAGGGTGGCAATCATATCCCGGAGTTTTAAAGTAATTTGTTGTTTATAATTTAATAGACATGACTTCCATTCTTACCCATAATAAAATGAGGAAACTTTGTTTCCATATTACTATTGATGCTGATTAGATATCCACTAATGCTTAGCTTTTCAGCTAATAAACTAGGATTTTGTTTGTGGCTGCTATGACAAGGCCATGTTGTGTCTAAATTGGCTTACAGGTTGGCTCTACTTACCGACCCTGTCCAAAATAATATGGGATTTCAAATTCTAAATACCGACCATTCTTCCACAATATCGTTTCATTTAGATGCTATGACGACATAAATTTTTTGTTTTTTGTTTTGGGTGTAGCAGTTTAATATGTAATTATGTATTATGGATTCTTATGATAATGTTAAAAAATTAACTTCAAGTAATTATGATCATTATCAAGTTCTTTCAATTATGATTGGATTTTTGGATTAAAAGTTTCATTGAACATTTGTTATCTTCGTAGTTTTCCACGGTAATTGTATGTTATATTTTCATCCATATATAAAATGTTTGATGAAGAGAAATAAATCATTCAATTGGCTAATTATTGATGTTTAATTATTTTAAAAAACCTTTTTCCTGCAATACACTCATAAAAGCTATTTATAACGTATTGCAATAATGTTTTCAAATTATTTTTCGTATTAACAACTTTAAATTCTTTTATGAGTAAAATATATTTTTAATGACTTAAAATAAAGATGTGTTAGATGTTGGATCCATATCTTAATCCACTTTATTTTTTTTAATTAAGGTTATGTTGGACAAAATATTCTAATTAGTTTTTAGTTTTTTTATTAGTTGAGAAATTTGTTTGACTGTTTGTTAAACAAACTTTTTAAAGTAAATTCTTAATAATTTTTTACATTTTTTGAAACTTTATTTGAAGTAGTGTTTTTTAAAACACTAACTTTTAATTTTTATATTTTCTTTTATTTTTATCCTCGATATATTTATTCAATTTTCTAGTTATCATTTTTAAATAAATTATGA
>PYAF01002145.1:65737-89715 GCA_007407185.1 Glycine tomentella | reverse complement strand
ATTGAGGTTAATGGTTAAGTTTGAAAGTCATAGGGGAATTATATTGAATAAAGCTATAAAGAATGATTTAAGTGGTTTTGATGATGTTGGAAGTGTTACCATGGACTAGTGGAAGTTATTAGTGAAAGAAGAGTGGATAAATGGTTTAAGGGTTTGAGAAATTTAATTTGAGGATCTAGTAGTAAGGAGGTAAGTAAAAGAGAGGCGTTACAATGTCCTCTCATGTCAATATGATGGAATTTGTCAAGATTATGCATTGGTTCTGGTATATGTTGACAAAGTCCAAATTGGAGCATGACCCTATCAGTTTGATGCCATACTACCACTGGAAAATAGATTAACGTAAACAAGCACTCCATATTTTGGAATCCTTGTATGCATTTTCTAGTAGAAATGACTCAAAACCTATATAAAGTATCTAGTGGAATTGAAAAACTAATCTGCGTTAGTTATTTTAAAAACAATGAAATTGACGTTTGAATAAATAAATCAAAAAATAAAAGGTTCAACCTCCTTGTTACGCATGTTGTCGAATCTTGACCTATAGCCGATGACATCACCACGTGGGATTACAGAGAATTTGGAAGTGTTCAGCGAATTTAAAGACACTAAAAAAGAGCACCGTGCTATACTGGCAGTAGGCCTCTGTCGCTCCATCTGGGTTAATGTGATATGTTAGTGTCAAATACATTAATGAAAAATCAGATTTGTTTGAGTTAGAATTTTTTCTTTACCTATTTACTAGTGGATATGACGGCTGGCGCTTAACCCTTGGTTGAATGAACGATATGTGATACCATACCCAAGACTATAACAACAGTGTACATCCTCCCATTTTTTGGATGTGGGATAAATAACCCTACACATTTCTTTGTACAAATGTGCTAAACATGCCGAACCCTAGTTGTACCGGCCAACCCGATCAAAATCTGCTAACAGGGGTAGATACATCAGGTGAACTCCGTTCCTTGACTTGTCTGACATCAACATCCCACCAATGAGTGCTTAAATGAATGCCTTACAATGGCATCAACATTATGTTGGTAGAGTCAACATGTGTTCTTTTAACCACCTATATATTCTGCGCAAATTTGTTCCCAATCATAATATGTTGGGCCAGTAATCGGTCTACCATGTAAACCCATTTAGAGCAACATTTTGCAAGGTGATTGTGCATTCACCAATAAGAAGATGAAACATGTGTAACTCAGGTCTCCACCTTTCAACCAAAGTAGTCACTAAAGCGTCGTCGATTTTAACTTGTTTGAGCTTTGCAACATTTGAAAACCCAGCTTGAACCAATAAAGGTTCAATTCTGGGATCTGGAGAGGGCATTGCCTAAGCATATGACTAGATTACATCATTTGTTACCTGAAGAAATGAAAATAATAATAAAATCATCATTTCTTACTCATAACATAATTAACATTCAATTAAACAAAATGTATTACATACTTCTCCAGATCTATGAAGGTGTTGTTTCCAAAGAAGAGGATCGACTGTAGATGCCATTGTTTAGGCTTTGGTACTAACGTCAAGAAGAACTTAAAAAAAAGGATATATGAGAACCAGAGAAAGTGAGTCTGTGAGTTAGTGTATATGATGGAAATACATGCAATGTATTTATTGGAAAAATCTAACAGTAACTTAGCTTATTTGGTGATATCTAGGTTGTTTATTTTGTTGGTGAGATCTTGGCCGTTCAACATCCATTGCTCCAATCAATGATATCTAAGCCGTTGATTTTGTTGGTGGAATCTTGGTCGTTGAACATGCATTGGTCCAATCGATGATATCTAGGTTGTTGATTTTGTCGGTGGGATCTTGGGTGTTCAACGCTCGTTGCTTTAATCGGTCTAGGCCGTGATTTGTCGGTGACATCTTAGCCGTTCATTTTGAAGTGTATGTGACAAGCCATTAAACATTATAAATATGGTTTGGAGTAAGACACTCTGGTCCATCACCTCAACCAGAAACCTTTCTTCAACCCTAAACCCTAAACCATGGCTTCATCATAAGCAAATGCAATTATGTATTATGATGGCACGATCATAACAACTAAACATGGTTCAAAGTTTGTAAGTGGTTCACCAAAGATTGTTCAACTTGACAACAAAATGTCATTTGATGCCTTTAAGCAGGCTATTAGAAACAACATTAGTCTACCAAATGGTGAAGTGGTGAATGATATATATTTTCTATTTCTTGTATCATTTGTTAAGTACACGACATGCATGTTGCACAATGATGAGGATGAAATGACTATGTTTTCTATGTTTGCAGACATCTCTAAGCTGACATGCCTGAAGTTGTATATTACCACCACGAACCCGCCCACACAAACATGTGCACATCCACGACCAATTTCTGGCAGCCTTTTCAGTTTTGAGGGTTTGGATGAAAACCTTGCTCAAGCAATGAACCTTGAATCGAGTTTTGATGAACCCCCCAGTTTATTTGGTTGTTATTTTATTATTTAATGTTTTGTAGGACTCATATGTGTGTTTTTCATTGTTGTGTTTTTGAGTTTTCGTCATTTGTGTTTCAATGCCAAAAGTTTTAAGTATCGACTGAAATCTTCAAATGTTAGTAAGCTTTTCTTCATTTGCCCTATTTTTTGAATGCCTCTAAGAGCCGAATTGATACTTGAAATTTGTGTTAATGGATTTTTTGACAACAAAAGTAAGGGAATGAAACATTATTTTAACAAAAATTCTGATATAAATTAAAATATAAGTGTCCAAAGTTTTCCTCATGGATTCAAATGTTCATCTATTAGTAATTTTTTGTTGTTTTTTGGGCACTTGGTTCATGCATTTGAGGGTCGAATCGAGACCCAAAAGTTATCTTAATGGCTTTATTGATGTGAAAACTATGGGAATGAAGCATTATTTTAACCAAAACACCTGATACAAATAAGAATCTAAGTGCCCAAAGTTGGCCTCATATATTTATCTTCAAGTCTTAGTAATTTTTTCTTATATTTTACCACTTGGTTCATGTGTTTGAGGGCTGAATCAGGACCGGAAATTAAAATTAATGTCTTTATTGACATAAAAACTATGGAAATGAAACATAATTTTAACCAAAACACCTTATAAAAATAAGAATATGAGTGCCTAAAGTTGCCCTCATGGATTGAAATCTCCAAGTTTTAGTAATGTCCTATGTTTTGCCACTTGGTTCATGTGTTTTGTAACATCCCGGGCACTGACGAGGGCGGGGAGTGATCGCCGGTGCAGTGAGGCACGGACAAGGAGCGGCTCCTGGCAGGCTTCCAGCGGGAGGGATACATGAATGAATCGAATACACACCCGAACGAGAGGGATCCAGAGGCTGTGCAGGTATGAGACTGTACAGTTGAGGATAACTTAAAAGGATTTAATAGGTACTACCTATAACAACAAGGTGCATCTACTTTTCGGTAGCCCATAACATAAGAACTCCACAGTTAAGCGTGCTTGACTTGGAGCAATCTTGGGATGGGTGACCTCCTGGGAAGTTTCTCAGGAAGTGTGTGAGTAAGGACAAAACACATTGAAAAGTCTTGTGTTGGTATGTAGGGACAGTCGTTGATCCTGCAAGTGGTCGGGCGTTACATGTTTGAGAGCTAAATCAATACCTGAATGTTTTCTTATATTGAAATGAAAACTATAGGAATGAAACATTATTTTAACCAAAATAGTTGATACAAATAATAATCTAAGTGCCAAAAGTTGTCCTCATGGATTGAAATCTTCAACTCTTACTAATATTTTCTTGTTTTTGGCCACTTGGTTCATGCACTTTTTTTGTCTCACTTACAGGTCCAATTTATTTCATACTCTTATCTATTCATGTCTGGGAATCCAATGCTTTATAGCCTCATCTATTCACACAGGAAATACAATGCTCCAAATCCTAACCCTTACCCTAGGTTGTAAACCCTTAACCCTAACCCTGGACCCATACACTTAAAAGGAGACAAAGCCTCTTTTGTATGATGTTTCTTGTGCTATTCTTTTTCTCTCACTCATAGGTCCAATGTATTTTAGATCATTATCTACTCACATCATGAAATCCAATGTATTTCAAACCCTTATCTACTCACGTAAGCAAATCCAATGTATTTCAAACCCTTATCTACTCAAGTCAGGGAATCCAAAGTATTTAAGACCCTTATTTACTCATGTCAGTGAATCCAATGTATTTTAGACCCTTATCTATTCACGTCAATAAATCCAATGTATTTGTGATCCAATGTATTTCATACCCTTATTTACTCACGTTAGGGAATCCAATTTATTTCAGACCTTTATCTACTATGTCCGAAAATCCAATGTATTTCAGACCGTTATCTACTCACATCAACGAATCCAAATTATTTTAGACCCTTATCTACTCACATTAGGGAATTCAATTTATTTCAGACCTTTATCTACTCACGTCATAGAATCTAATATATTTCAGACCCTTATCTACTCATGTCAAGGAATCTAATCTATTTCAGACCCTTATCTACTCACCTAAGGGAATCCAATTTATTTCAGACCCTTGTCTACTCACCTCCGGAAATCCAATTTATTTAAGATCCTTATCTACTCATGTAAGAGAATCCAATTTATTTCAGACCCTTATCTACTCATGTCAGGGAATCCAATTTATTCACCCTAGGGAATCCAATGCTCCAAGTCCTAACCCTTACCTTCGCCTTAGGTCACAATCCCTTAACCCTGACTCCTATATATAGAACTCATATCCATCTTCATTGAAAACATCCATACAACACTTCCTTGCTCTTTTACTTTCTTCCAAGTTTGCAAACACAAACCCTTTGTCACATTTGTTTCTCATTTCTTTGCTTATTACACAATATGTCTTCCTCATCTGTCAAATGGTTAGTGCACTACGATGGTCAAATCATCAAAATAGATGAAAAGGATACTTTTCAAAGCCCTAACTCATTGTTCTTTAAAACAAAGCGAGGCCTTACACTTGAGGGCTTGAAAACAAAAATCCACCAACGCCTCTATTTTCAACCATTGAACCAACTATGCAATATTTCATTTTGATACCCACAAGTAGTGGGGTGCAGAATGTGATAGGGCATTTTAGTTTATTAGTTTCCTATTCTTCTTAGCTTATTTGACCTTTCTTTTACTCTTATTTTCTCATCTTAATTCATTTTTGCTCTTAGGCAACTAATTGGGCTTAATGGATAATTGTTGCTTATTTTGGGACTTTGTGCTTACTTGACCTATCTGCCTTATGCAGGACCTATAGGATGCTACAGAACTTCAAATCGAGCATATGAATAGTCCGTGGAAAGCTAAGGAAACGAGATACAATTTTGACAGATATGAACTTGTGCCAATACTTCCTTTTTTAGGGTTATTTTAGGATTGGAAATTAGAGCCTCTGCACTTGGACTTTGGGCTACAAATTTTTGGCCTTTGCATTTTATAATTAGGCCAATTAGAGAGATTAGGTAGGCCTAATCAGGGCCCATCCATTACTTTTGACTATTCAAAGTATATTTAGTTTACTTAGTGTATTTTTGGAGTTAGTTAGTTAGTTAGAGTCATTTTGGACAAAACAAATTTTTAGAAAATTCTGGTGCAAGTTTTAGATAAAAACTCTTCCCTTTCTTTTTCTCTCACTTGTTCTTCATCTCTTCAACTTTGTTCTTCTCTTCTCTTGTTTAATTTTTGTTGTTCTTCCATTAGTGATTACTATGGAAGACTAAACAACTAATCAATCCAAGGATCTAGTTCAAACAATGATGAATTTGAGTTCTGGTTAATTATTTCAAATTCTGTTGTGAATGTTTATCCCCTTCTCCAATTATATTTTTCGTATTCATGATTCTGAATATGTTTAGGATTGGAAATGAATTAGGTAATTGATTAATTTCCTAATTTGAATCCTAATTACAGATTAATTGGATGATACTTCAATCTGATTTGTGATCTCAATGTAATTAGGGATTAGTTAAATTGAATTACCTCTAATTAGATTGATTGATCATTCATAATAGGATCATCATGTTTAGAAAAAAGTGATGATTCAAATTGCTTGGATTTGGTGAATCGGATTTATGCTTCTTAAATATGTTTCATAATCCTGTCAAATTTTGTAGTTCTGTTTCTGCATTTCAATTGTTTGCAAATTGCTCGATGAAATTCCTTGCTCTGATTTATAAGTGGATTGAAGTTAGAACCCAATTGGATTGTGTCTCTAAGTAGACCTAGATTATTCCTATACTGTAGAATTGTTGGAATCCTAGTTGGTTTTGAGACAATTCGACATCGTTATTATAATATTGAAATTTATAGCAGCCCAACTTGTTGACAAAGAAGACGTGAAAGGTACGATTTCAGTTATTTGCCAAATTGATATTCTTCAATGTTGCGAATTGTATGCAAATATCGAGCGCAATACATTTCCCACCCCAAATCCTGAAGCAATACCTTATTAAATACAATATTATCCTTTGTCTAATCATTCATAATTATGTGATGTAACCCATGGCACTTTAGCTTTATCCCAACAAGAACAAAATATATTTGAACCAAATACATCTTTTACCCAACTTCTTTATGCACCATTTTCCACCAATTTTTTTAATTCACAACCATTTGATGCTACTAAGAATCATCCTCAGACATACTTTAGTACCTCTGCAGTAGATCATTCCTCATTAACCCGACCAAATGAGCCCGAGTTCACAACCACAACAGAGCTAGTCTTACCTAAAGAAGAACTTGATCTCTTTAGTGAGGACGAAGACAAAGTTCTTCACAATCAACCCATGAGAAAGATAATAAGGAAGAAACCCAACCTTTTTCACCAATCACAATTGTATCACCCCATATGCAAAATTTTGAGGAATCCTATTTTCAAGATTTTGAATACGGACATAGCTTGGATCGAGAAGAAGTCAAACATTCGGTGGGGACTCTCTTCGAAAGTATGTGTTTCCCGACAAAACAAGACATACAAAATGCTTTGCAGCAGTATCATGTGAGTAAAGAAGTAACTATAAGACACAACTATCGAACCCAACATAGCTAATTGTCATTTATAATGATGATAGTTATGCTTGGAGGTGCAGTTTGCATCATACATCCCTGCCTCCAAGAAATGGGAAATAAGAAAGCTCTGTGAACCCCACACATGTTCAAGTCCTTCAATCTCACAATATCATAGAAAGTTGTCATATTTGTTGATCAATAAAAGCATTCGTAACTTGATCAAAAACAACCCATCAACTTGACTGCCATCCTTGATAGCACATACCGCAAAGCATGGTTGGCAAAGCAAAAGGCTGTTGAAGACATATACGATAATTGGGAAACATCGTACCACGACCTACCAAGATTGTTGCAAGCTATGTAGCAATGTCTTCCTTGTATGGTGATGGAGAAGGAAACATTGCAAATGCCACCACATAGAGGTAAACTAGTAGAGGGTTTTATCATGTTTCATCGTTTTTTTGGAGTTTTAGACCATGTATCGACGGGTTTCAATATTGGAAGGCCATAGTTCAGGTCGATGGAACATCATTGTACGATAAGTACAGGGGGACGCTTTCAATGGCAGTTGCACAAGATGACAACAATAAAATCCTTTTGATAGCCTTTGCTGTTGTCAAGAGTGAATAAGCGAGAGCATGGTTGTTCTTCCTTCGAAATCTAAAAAGGCATGTCACCCCACAACATGGTCTATGTTTGATTTCAGATAGTCACGAATCAATCAAAAGTGCCTACTCAAGACGTGATAGTGGATGGACGACACAATTTTTTGCATGTGTTCTGTGTTTGACACATTTCATAGAATTACATGAAGAGGTAACGAACAACCCATTAAAAAAAAATTATCAATGTGTGTGAGTGTCAAACTTCTTTCTCTTCATATTAAATGTCACTTCATTTTGTATTATTTACAATAATGAAATTGTATGTTTATAACTACTCAGCATATGCAAAGACAAAGCCTACATTCAATTACTACTACAACATGCTGAGGGAGGAAGCAGATGCTGACTGGGCAATTAATTGGCTCAGCAAGATTGCATGAGAAAAATGGACTCTCGCATGGGATGGTGGCCAACGATGGGGGCACATGATCACCAATCTCGTTGAGTCGATTAATTCTTTATAAAAGAAAAAAATTACACTCGCACCCCTTGTGTTTTGCTCATATTTCACCCGATACCCTCCCTTTTCGCACCCTACAAAAAACCCCTTAATTGTTTAGCTCACATTATCCACAGACCCCTCCATCCTAAACACCGTTTAATAATTTAACAGAAATTAGGCACATGCTAGTCATATGACTTATAATGAAATTTTATGTCTGAAATACCCTCATCTTCTTCCTCTCAACTTGAAAATATTTTAAGACTCTTGCTTCTTTTTGTTTTTTCTATAATTGGATGTGAACCCAGCTTTTTGTTGGACGTGAACCCATCTTGTTGGTACGCATTGTTAGCAACCGTCCTCCTCCTCCTCCTTGTAACACCCTGTATGCATCCGGTGTATTAACATATTATTTAATCAGATAAGCACATAATTACTTTAATTAAAAAGCCGCGGAAGCAATTTTGAAAACCGTATTTCTTGATTCATTATGTATGGCTCGCGTCAAGTACTCAACATAAACATAATTCAGCCTCATGATCCAAAACAACATAAATAAAACCATGGCAGATGCATAAACAATATCTCTACAGATATATCAAGAGGTAAACAAGGTATATATACATATACATCTCTAACACTCACAGTGTCTATACAAAAGAATAAGCATCTCAGTGTCTAATCTCAAAGATCACTTCCTCACACGAGGACATACAAACATATACAAAATCCATGTGCTAAACATAACACAACATAATCACACTATGTGCACACACATATCTTCCCTCTACAAGGTACAAGGTATATCAAAATACACAAAATGAGCCTCCCAGCTCACAACAAGCTGCACAGCTGTCCCTACTGGGGCCTTCTACCTTGGGAACCATCACCTCTGGTGTCAGAGTCACCTGCAAAACATAATCCCCACACGGGGTGAGATACACATCTCAGTAAGCTCAGGGTCCTTGGAGGCATCTCCTCCACCCTGACTCACTTTCATGACACACGTCATCAAGGCATCACAAACAATCTGGCCTCCCGGTCCTCATAACAATACATAGTCAAGTCATCTAGCTATAATGTATACTGCGGAACTACGCCGCCACGATGCATCATCATCAGCATCAAACCTCAGTGTGAGACCGGAACTCACACCCGTGCCATCCCATCGGGAGCTACCCCTTACGCATGGACGCACATATATGGCACCTCCGAGAATAGGCTTCAACCGCGACGGGACCACCTATCTCTTGGTCTTAAGGGATCATCATCACCCTGGGATCATCATCTCCCAAGAGCAAACCAAGCTAGGAGGTGCGCTCTTCTCCTAGGGAGGTCCATATCTATCTAACTGGCCAGAAGATCTAATCACAGGTATCCATACATACAAGGCATAGAATCATGCATACATATCAATATGAGAAAGCAACACCAATTCAATGCATGCATCATGAATGCAAAGAACACAGAAGTGGGAACACTCCCAAGAAACCAAGAACTTACCTGGCAAAGCCGTGCTCTGCGGTTCAGTCTCTGAGCGGTGGTCTACGCCACTGACACCCTCGGTGTCATGCCCTATACAAGGCATATAAGCTCAATCAATCATCGATTTAACCACACAAGGCACATAACAACGGTTCTCAACCGTTACAATGAAAGGAAGCGTCATTCCTTTCCATATACACCCTTAAGTCCTCTATCTTAAGGTTATCAAAGTTAATCCAATCACTGGACAATACCTGGACCCTCAGAGGTCCACCTCGGCCTAGCCACGACACTAGAGTCTCCACAAGACTTAGTACAAGCCAAAACAAAGAGCTCAAGCTCTATACAGGCCAAACTCAAGAATTCACATATGGCTTGAATGGTTCCTCTCACACAAGACACCGTTTCTAAAGCCTCCCAAACACATCAAAGCAATTATCATGGTTCATGCATGTCATAGCATTATCAAGTGACTCAATATACTAGCCACACATGCATATCACAGAGCCAAAACCCAAGGTTCATGAAACTAACATTTGAGAGCTAATCCTTCATCACAACAACGACCTAAACATACTTTTCTAAAGGACCCAAGGCTAATTCTAGCTCTAGCACCAGTGGGTCACTATTCATCCCAAACCCCAACTCACAAAATTAAACGATGAAACTCGAGTCTCTTACCTCAAAGACGACAAGGAAGACTCGTGGACCACTTCCCCTAGCTTGGCTTTCTGTGAATCGCCTCCATTTTTCGCCGAACTCGAGTTTTTCGAAGCTCCCTAGAGAAAGGGGTTTCTCCGTTGAGTGGGTTTTAGGGAAAAAGGATGAAGGATTCAAGCTCACAATGTGGTTTCCAACAAGTTTGGTGTTTAAAGGAAAGTGTTTTGGTCAAAGGATGAAGAGGTATGAAGCTTGGAAGCTTCAGCAATGGAGGTAAGCTCAGGGAGGAAGAAGAAGAAGAAAATTTCCGTCCAAAACGCGTGAATGAGCATTTATACCTGACTCGTTAGAGGTCCCGTGCTGATCGCGCCACTTGTGGCGCTAACCGCGCCAAGCTCCCTGCACCTGTGGCGCTAACCGTGTTGGAAACCAGAGGAAATAGCTTTTCTAGGGCACTTCCTGCGCCACCGGCGCCACCTATGGCACTACCCGCGCCATAATCCAGAGAAAACAGGTTTTCTAGGCCACTTGTGGCACTAACCGCGCCACCTCTGATGCTGACTGCGCCACAAACCTCTAGAAGTGGACCTCTGGACCTCATGGGCGCTGATCGTGCCACTATGGCGCTACCGGCGCCATCCATATGAAGGCCTGGCGCTGATCACGCCAGACACCTGGGTCATCACATTCAACCCCCCTTTTTAAGAATTTTGTCCGCAAAATTCAAAACCATACCTGTCTAGCAACTCGGGGTATAGCTGTACCAGCTCCTGCTCCCGCTCCCAAGTCGCCTCTTCAGGTGTTCTCCCTTCCCATTGTACCTTGACTATGGGAATGGTCTTGCTCCAAATTCGTTTCTCCATTCGATCCAGAATCCGCATGGGTCGTGTAGGACAAGTCAGATTCTCTCTGATCTAAACAGTGTTAGGCTCCACCACGTACAAAGGATCTGGTACATATCTTCTCAGCTGTGACACGTGGAAAACATCATGTAGCCCTGACAACTGGGTAGGCAAAGCTAGCCTATAGGCCACTGGTCTTACTCTCTGAAGGATCTGATAGTGGCCAATGAACCTAGGACTGAGCTTCCTCACACCCAAAGCCCATCGTACACCTGTGATAGGAAACAACCTTAGAAACACATGGTCGCCCTCATCAAACTGCAGTGGCCTATGTTTAAGATCATAATAACTCTTCTGTCGACTCTGAGCTCTCATCAACTTGTCTTTGATCAACAGGATCTGCTCAGAAGTCTCCTGAACCATCCAGGTCCAAGAAGCTATCTCTCCCCTACCTTTGTCCAACAAACTAGAGTCTTGCACCTCCATCCATACAAAGCCTCGTAGGGTGCCATGCCTAGACTAGCATAAAAACTATTATTATATAAGAACTCTACCAAAGGTAGGTATCTATCCCAGCTAGTACCCTGCTCCAAGGCACATGCTCTCAACATATCCTCAAGAGTCTGGATAGTCCTCTCTGTCTGACCATCTGTCTGAGGATGGTAGGCTATGCTAAGCCTCAGTTGGGTCTCGAAAGCTTCCTGAAGAGCACCCTAGAACCTAGAGGTGAACTTCGGATCTCTATCACTGATAATACTATCCGGGACACGATGCAGCCTCACAATCTCCTTGACATACAGCTGGGCCAACTTCTCTGCAGTGTAGTCAGTCCTCATAGGCAAGAAATGAGCAGACTTAGTCAGCCTATCAACAATTACCCAGATGGAGTCACATCCAGCCTGAGTCCTTGGTAACCCCACTATAAAATCCATGGAAATGTTGTCCCATTTCCACTCAGGAATCTGTAAAGGCTGTAGCAGACCTGACGGTCTCTGATGTTCAATCTTTACCTTCTGACACACCAAACACTTAGCCACATGCTCAGCTATGTCTCTCTTCATCCCTGGCCACCAGAAATTTCTCTTCAGGTCCTGATACATTTTAGTGGCACCTGGATGAATACTGAACTAGCCCTTATGAGCCTCAGATAGGACGACATCCACTAACTCGCCCTTAGGCACCACAATGCGATCTTGGTACAACACCACGTCGTGGTCCTCCCAGGAAATATCCTGTTGGCCAATAATGGCCCTCACAGCCTCATCCTGCTTCTGTGCTTCTCGGATCCTCCAGATCAAATCATTGTCAACCATGGTCTCTCTCAACTCAAGACCACGAGCACCCTTTGTCATAGTTAGGTGCATATTTTTGAACTGCTCAATCAACTCACAGTCAGAGATCATCATGCAGGCGACACTCATATGTTTCCTACTCAAGGCATCAACAACAACATTCGCCTTGCCAGGATGGTATCTCAACTCAAAGTCATAGTCTTTGAGGAACTCCATCCACCGCCTCTATCTCATATTCAGCTCCTTCTGGTCAAAGAGATATCTGAGACTCTTGTGGTCACTGAACACCACCAATTTAGCACCATATAGATAGTGCCTCCAAATCTTTAGAGCAAACACAACAGCCGCAAGCTCTAAATTATGTGTAGGATAAGACTCCTCATGAGGCTTTAGTTGCCTGGAAGCATAGGAAACAACCTTCTTATCCTGCATCAGCACACATCCAAGCCCCCGCTTGGAAGCATCACAGTACATCTCAAAGCTTCCCTCAGGGTCAAGAAGGGTCAACACTGGAGCTGTAGTCAACCTTTCCTTCAACTCCTGGAAACACTGCTCGCACTCATGGGTCCAAACAAACGGAACCCCCTTCCGAGTGAGGCGAGTCAAAGGTATCACCAACTGTGAAAACCCCTAAATGAACCTCCGGTAGTAGCCGACCAATCCAAGGAAACTCCGGATCTCAGGTACGTCCTTGGGTCTCTCCCAAGTCATCACAGCCTCTTTCTTACTGGGATCAACTGATACCCCAGCTACAGAAATCACATGGCCAAGGAATTTCACCTCTGTTAGCCAAAACTCGCACTTTGCCAACTTGGCATATAACTGATCATTCCTCAATGTCTGAAGAACAATCCTAAGATGCTCGGCATGCTCCGTCTCCGTCCGGGAGTATATCAGTATGTCATCAATAAACACCACCACAAACTAATCCAAGAAAGGTCTGAATACCCTGTTTATATAGTCCATGAACACTGCAGGGGCATTCGTTAGACCAAAGGGGATGACCTGATACTCAAAGTGACCATACCTAGACCGGAAGGCTATCTTCGGTATGTCTGCAGGCTTGATCCGAATTTAATGATATCCGGATCTCAGGTCTATCTTAGAGAACACCTTGGCTCCCCTCAACTGATCTAACAGATCATCAATGCGAGGCAAATGGTACTTATTCTTAATAGTAACCTTATTCAGCTGCCTGTAGTCAACACATAACCTCATACTTCCATCCTTTTTCTTCACAAAGATCATCGGTTGTAACTCCCCGTAAAACACCAGGGTCATTAACCTGCCTTAATCACTATCATTAAGTATAATCATCAGAGTTGAAGCAGTTTGGAAGCATAACACAAGAGTGACGTTATCAAATGTCACTAATGTAGCCATTTACACTATAATATGGTGAATATGCATAAAGTCTATGTTTAAGTACAAAACTGTACATACATCTCCCCTCAGGGTACAAAATAAAACCAAAGGCAGTATACAAAACATCATAGCCACAAGCTCATGTCATCTAGGCCTAAGGTTTACAAATAACAGCTATCCCTGCATAGGCTTCTTGCCTTGGGATCTATCTGCTCCTCCTGAGGAATCACCTGCAAGAATATAAGTCCCACAAAAGGGGCGAGATATAAAATCCCAGTAAACTCAGGGCCCTTGAAGGTATTTCCTTCCCTTGGTTCACTTCCAAACATATACATAGAAATAGTATATCTAAAACAGTCATTCTCAGATTCAATACCAGAATATCATTCAGACAAATATCAAGCAGCCAGAAATCTCAATTCACATCCACCTGTCAATGATCAAGTGCCCCAAGCACGACCTACAACCGTTCATAGCATAAATTACTAATCTGCAGAGGCTACATCTAGGAATATAGGAACATCTTCACTTAGGAGGCTACCTCTATATACTAGGAACATCTCATGCCAGGATCTCAACGATCTATATGAGGCTACATCTGTATATATAGGAACATCTCCACTTTAGGAGGCTACATCTATATAACAAAAACATCTCATAATCTATCTCAACACAATTGCCTGAGGAGGCTACATCTGTGTATATAGGAATATCTCCATTCGGGAGGCTACATCTATATCACAGGAACATCTCACAACAGGTCTTACTCAATCTCATGTCATCTATCCTACTACCATAGGATTCAATTCATTCACAGAATTCACATTCAATTCTAATAGTCCATCATGCATCTCATAATTTCACATTCCATTCCACGCATCTCAAATCAACACCAATCATTACCCCATCACGGGGTTCAAATCACATTTCAAACATCTCATTCCCATATACATCAATTCAACAATCAATCACACAATATACAATTTCCATATACATGTATTTGCTCATATCAAAACCATCACTCCTTCTGGAGTATGGTGGAACACAGTAAGGACATACACACAAGAACCAAGAGCTTACCTGCTCTAGGCAAAACACCGGCTCCCCCGGTCTCGTGGTCACCACCACCCAAACTATCAAGCTCACGTCCTACATAAGAGTAAATACATAACGTATCAGTAACGGTCCTAAGCCGTTAAAACGAAAGGAAACTATAATTCTTTCCTCGTAACACATAACTAATTACTTCACAAGTGATTCTCATACCCTCAACAGGATCCCTCTCAGCCTACTCAAGGCTCCAGAGCCTCTCCTAAGACTCTGTTCAGACTAACACAAAGCATATCCTTACTTTAGCCATATCAATTCCAAGCTTATAATGCAACCAATTCAGCTCATAAACAGCCTCTACACTATCCCATGAGCAACTTTATCATCTGCTCTAAGGTTTAAAATAGCCATACATCCAGCCCTTTCTCTATATATGTATAGCTCAGAGCCAAAATCAAATTTCATCAATAATGATTTCTGAAGGCTCTAACTTCATCAAAACAACCCCCTGAACACAATTCTCTACAGGATCCTGGGCTAATTCTAGCCCCAGCTCATATGGGTCACTATTCATGAGAACCCCCAAAACCAAAATCAAACGGAAAAACTTGAGTTTCTTACCTCAAAGGTGACAAAGAAGACCCAAGGACAACCTCCTCGAACTCTGGTGCCCTTTCCATGCAGTGGGTCTCAGCCACTCTCAAGTTCTCTGTGCTTTTCTCTGGAGATTCCAAAACTCACTCAAAAGGGGTTTTAAGAGAAAGGATGAAGGATTGAAGCTTTCTAAGTGTTTCTCTCACAATCACAGGTCGTAGGGAGGTGTTTAGATCAAGCAAAGAGGTCCTAGGAAGCTTGGGGATGTCAACAATGGAGGTTTGGGCTGGAGGAGGAAGAAAACTGTTTTTCTCCCTCAGTTTTCGCGTTTTAGCCCTTTTATACTGGGCTTGCCCGAGGTTTGGTGCGATCCGCACCACCTCTGGCGCTATCCGCGCCACAATGGCGGTGCTCTAGTGCCAATAGCTCCATCCCCACGCCATCAGCGTCAACTTCCCGAACTTGTGGCGCCATCCGCGCCACACTGGTGCTGACCGCGTGAAAACCCCGAGAGAATTGGGTTTCCAGGGCACTTCCGGCGTGACCCGCGCGACCCTTGGCGCTATCAGCGCCAACCTCTCGGCCCAGTGACACTACTCGCGCCATAACCATGCCATTAACGTGAACCTGCCGAATGTATGGCACTATCAGCGCCATCCTGGCGCCCCTAGCGCCACAGCCAGTGGCTCTGGCGCTATCAGCACCAACCCTGGCGCGACCCGCGCCACACCTAAAACCAGGTTTTCTGCTGAAGAAACCGGGCGCCATGAATGAGGGTCCTTACATTGGTGCTCCCCACGGTGAAACACTTGGTCTAATAAACTGTTTGGACAGCAGGTCCTCCAACTGCACCTTCAACTCCCTCAACCCTAGAGGAGCCATACGGTAAGGTGCTATAGATATTGGTCCTACACCAGGAACCAGATCAATAGAGAACTCAATCTCTCTCTCTGGTGGTAGCTGTGTAATCTCCTCAGGGAATACATCCACAAACTCGCTCACCACCGGAATCTGAGATAGATCATCACTTGACTTATCTTCTGTCACACATGAGAAGATATAGCCCTGAGATCCTTCATGATTGCCTTGCGAGCTTGCAAGACTAATAGGAAAGAGGTGGAACTCGAACCAGCTCCACCAGAAGGCACAACAACCCTCTTCTTACAACAGTCCAACATCACGCCATACTTTGTTGATTCAGATGAAGCCAAGCATCAATGAACAAAGATCAAGCTTCAAGGTTTTGTGCTTTCAACATGCTCAAAGGAAAAGTTCCAAAGAAAGCTTGAAGACCAATTTGATTAATGTAAAAGGGAGTTTATGATCGGATAATCCAATTGAGCATATCATGCATGAATCATTCATCTAGGATTGTTAGGATTAAATGATTACGTAAAAGCAATTTATTAGAAAGGCACTTAAGAAGCAAAGTTTTTGGAAAAATTAAGTTGCATTATTAATAATCGATTACAAGGCCAGTAGCATTGATTATTTTGTTCTTCGTGCCCTTTAGAAAACAAATCATGATCATTATAATCGATTACATATCGGATTAATCGATTACTCAGGCTCTTTGTGAAAGATGGAACTCTCTGTCTTAATCGATTACACATCGTGATAATCGATTACAAAGTATTACATGCATGCTTGAAGAATCATATCTCACTGTCTTAATCGATTACACATCATAATAATTGATTACAAAGCTCATTTAGAAATACATGACTGACTGGTTTAATTGATTACTTCACGAAATAATCGATTATATTGTTCATAGCTTAAACCCAGAACTCATTAGGAGCATTTTAATCGATTACAGTCTTGGATTAATCGATTCCATATGCGAAATAATCGATTACTGGACCGGGTTTAATCGATTATTTTCAGTTAGAAAGCTGTTATAAATAGAACCCACTATTCTGAAGTTTGTAACTTTTGATAATTCGTATTCTGAGCTTTCACAAACCTTCATGAGCTTTCATTAGTGAGTTTTCTGAGTTACTAAACACATAGGCTTCACAAATTCATATGATTGATTAATTCAAGAGTATGAAGCATCATTGATCATCAAAAGCATAAGGAAAGGAATGCATTGAGTTAGTAATCTATCATTCGACCTGGTGAATCATTCATGTGCATGAGTTCTTGGATTATCAGGTGATAGCTTTCCTTATTCATTGAATGTGTAAAACTGTTCTTTGAATTTATGTAAATATTAGTCTATTGTAAATGGGTTTCTTGCAAGGATAGAGATAGTGTTTCTCTAATAACAGCTGAGTAGTGTTCTCAGTGTGGTTTTTGGTCTCTAAGGGTCTAATAGGGTTTTAGACTTCTGAACTTTATCTAGGGTTGATAAAGAGAGGCTTGTATTTGCTTGTAAGAATATTTTTGCAATAGTGGAACTCTACTCTAATGTTGAGTGGAAGAACTGGATGTAGCTTCATAGTGTTTGAAGTGAACCAGTATAAAATCTGTGGCTAATCTTTCTTCTCACCTATTCTTCTTTTAATTACTTTGTTTGTGAATCAATTTCATTGCACAGAAAGTTATACTCTATTTTCTATTCTTCTTGAAAAAGGAATTTGATTGAATATTGATTCTTGGTTTTGAAACAATTTTTTAAAATTTATAAAGATCCTGTGGTGAAACTCTGATTTGAAATTTTAAATTACCAAGTTTCAACCAATTCACCCCCCTCTTGGTTGATTTGAAGTATTCCTTTTGTTTTTCATACTTGACCAACCAATCCATACCCAGAATGATCTTAAGGGTAGGCATAGCTAGGCAGTACAAATCAATCATGTACTCTCTGCCATCAAACTGAAACTGCACGTCTTTGCAGCACGTGCTCACCTGACACCTCTCACTAGATGCAGTGATAACCTCCATCGGAGGAGAAAAACTGGACATGGGAAATTTAAGCCTAACAGTAGTCATGTCCTTGATGAATAAATGCTTAGCTCCGGAGTCAAATAAAACTCTCACATCATAAGCATCGATCAGAATAGTACCTCTGATCAAGTCAAGAGCTCTGGCCGCTTCTCTGGCATCAACTGTATACACCCGACCTGCTGTGGGTGTTGTCATCTCAACTGAAGTAGCCTGTGCACGGCCTCCTGTCTGCGGGCACTCCTGAGAAATGTGGCCAGGCTTGCCACATCGGAAACATACTATCTGACCTGAGGGGCATGCTCCCCAGTGTTCCCTCCCACAAGCTGGACATTTAAGAGGTGGTCTCCTCCTAGCTGAGCCACTCTGGCTAGAGCCTCTCTTGAATCTGTCAAATGAAGCAGAGACTCTCAAATCTTTGCCTTACCCTTATCGGGCGGGCCAGAATTGCTGGGCCTTCTCACCTACTGTCTGACTGAGGGAGAAGACTGACTGCCTCGGTGTCTACGAATCATGTCCTCTACCTGACGACATTGCCTCACCAGCAAGAATATCAGCATCAGGTAAAGACCTCCTGAAGTGTGCATATTTGGCCAGCTCATTGAACTTGGCCAAGTACTCATCCACTGTCATACTTCCCTGGACGAGGCTATCAAACTCTGCCTGCTTCTGCTCTCTAGCATCCCTGGGAAAATATATGTCCAGGAAATAGGCCTCAAACATCTGCCTGGTGATAACATCTCCCCGGCCTTTCAGCAACTGAAGTGTGGTGGTCCACCACTCATGGGCATCACCCTGAAGTAAATAGGTCGCATACAGCAACCTCTAGTGATCAGGACACTCCATCACCGTGAATATCTTCTCCAAAGCCTGCAACCATCTAGCTGCAGCAACTGGATCATATCTACCAAGGAAAACTGGAGGGTCATGCTTACGAAAGGTGATAAGCATCTTCCCTCGGGCTGCAACATCATCATCAGCCTCAGCATGGGGCACCTGGTCCCTTCTCAGGTGGCTACCACCAACCTGATGGCAACTACCGTCGCCCTCATGCGTCGGAGGTGTAGAGGATACTCTGTCATCTCTCCTCAATGTCCTCACCTCCTTAAGCATCTCCTCATTAGCCTTCATCAAGGCCTCATTCATCTCACGGTTCGCAACCATCTCACGCTGCATAGCCTCCTACATCTGCCTATTAGCAACCAACTCATGCTGCATGGCTGCCAATGCAGTCGCCACTGGATCAGGCTGGGCATTTGTTGCCTTACTGTTGTTCCAGGATCTCGTCATGACACTACACATGTACACCAAACAGTGAGTTAATCAGGCCCACAATTAGTGTCCACACATGCAATAGTCATGTCAAACTCAAACAACAGTCAAGAGCAACACACAACAACCATACCTAATGCTTTTATCAAGAAACTGCTCTGATACCATAAAATGTAACACCCCGTATGCATTAGGTGTATTAACATATTATTTAATCAGATAAGCACATAATTACTTTAATTGAAAAGCCGCGAAAGCAATTTCGAAAACCGTATTTCTTGATTCATTATGTATGGCTCGCGTTAAGTACTCAACATAAACATAATTCAGCCTCATGATCCAAAACAACATAAATAAAACCATGGTAGATGCATAAACAATATCTCTACAGATATATCAGGAGGTAAACAAGGTATATATACATATACATCTCTGACACTCACAGTGTCTATACAAAAGAATAAGCATCTCAGTGCTCTAATATCAAAGATCACTTCCTCACACGAGGACATACAAACATATACAAAATCCATGTGCTAAACATAACACAACATAATCACAATATGTGCACACACATATCTTCCCTCTACAGGGTACAAGGTATATCAAAATACACAAAATGAGCCTCCCAGCTCACAACAAGCTGCACAACTGTCCCTACTGGGGCCTTCTGCCCTGGGAACCATCACCTCTGGTGTTAGAGTCACCTGCAAAACATAATCCCCACACGGGATGAGATACACATCTCAGTAAGCTCAGGGTCCTTGGGAGGCATCTCCTCCACCCTGTTTCACTTTCATGACACACGTCATCAAGGCACCACAAACAATCTGGCCTCCCAGCCCTTATAACAATACATAGCCAAGTCATCTAACTATAATGTATACTGCGGAACTACGCCGCCACGATGCATCATCATCAGCATCAAACCTCAGTGTGAGACCGGAACTCACACCCGTGCCATCCCATCGGGAGTTACCCCTTACGCATGGACGCACGTATATGGCACCTCCGAGAATAGGCTTCAACCACGACGGGACCACCTATCTCTTGGTCTTAAGGGATCATCATCACCCTAGGATCATCATCTCCCAAGAGCAAACCAAGCTAGGAGGTGCGCTCTTCTCCTAGGGAGGTCCATATCTATCTAACTGGCCAGAAGATCTAATCACAGGTATCCATACATACAAGGCATAGAATCATGCATACATATCATTATGAGAAAGCAACACCAATTCAATGCATGCATCATGAATGCAACCATCACTCCCTCAGAGTATGGTGGAACACAGAAGTGGGAACACTCCCAAGAAACTAAGAACTTACCTGGCAAAACCGTGCTCTGTGGTTCAGTCTCTGAATGGTGGTCTACGCCACTGACACCCTCGGTGTCATGTCCTATACAAGGCATATAAGCTCAATCAATCATCAATTTAACCACACAAGGCACATAACAACGGTTCTCAACCGTTACAATGAAAGGAAGCGTCATTCCTTTCCATATACACCCTTAAGTCCTCTATCTTAAGGTTATCAAAGTTAATCCAATCACTGGACAATACCTGGACCCTCAGAGGTCCATCTCGGCCTAGCCACGGCACTAGAGTCTCCACAAGACTTAGTACAAGCCAAAACAAAGAGCTCAAGCTCTATACAGGCCAAACTCAAGAATTCACATATGGCTTGAACGGTTCCTGGTCACATAAGACACCGTTTCTAAAGCCTCCCAAACACATCAAAGCAATTATCATGGTTCATGCATGTCATAGCATTATCAAGTGACTCAATATACTAGCCACACATGCATATCACAGAGCCAAAAATCAAGGTTCATGAAACTAACATTTGAGAGCTAATCCTTCATCACAACAACGATCTAAACATACTTTTCTAAAGGACCCAAGGCTAATTCTAGCTCTAGCACCAGTGGGTCACTATTCATCCCAAACCCCAACTCACAAAATTAAACGGTGAAACTCGAGTCTCTTACCTCAAAGACGACAAGGAAGACCCGTGGACCACTTTCCCTAGCTTGGGTGTCCGTGAACCGCCTCTGTTCCCCGCGCCAAAATCCAGAGAAAACAGGTTTTCTAGGCCACTTGTGGTGCCAACCGCGCCACCTCTGACGTTAATCGCGCTACTATGGCTCTACTGACGCCATCCATACGAAGGCCTGGTGCTGATCGCGCCAGACACCTGGGTCATCACACTCCTCCTCCTTCTTCTTCAATTTTTCATCCATGCATTTATCCACATTTTCACTCACAGGTTCATTCACATTTTCACTCATAGGTTCATTCACATTTTCACTCACAGGTTTATTCACATTTTCTATCACAGGTAGGTTCGAAAACTGATTCTTTGTTCTACTAACATACATATAAATATAACTGAATTTTGATTCTCAGCAAACATTTTCAGCACATCATGATCAGTCTTAAGGGGAAGAGTTTTACCACTAACAGTAGAACGAAACCACAAAATAAAAGGGTGACATGGTGGCAAGTATTAGTCATTAGCAATGTTGTTCACACAGTCATGTGCGTCGAATATTTCAAATTTATCATGATCAACATTGCATATCTCACTTTGTTCACCCCGTTGGTCTGTAAAGTGCATCAAAATATTCACGTTGCCTGGTTCAGGACCTATGTATTTCAGTTCATCCATTGTGTTCCTGTGGTCCCAAACATCAACACTATTTTAATCAACAATAATAAACAACCAGTTCATCCATTGTGTTTCTTGTAGTCCCAAACATCAACACCATTTTAATCAACAATAATAAACAAATGATTTTAAAAATCATAAGTGGTCCCAAAATGGTCCCCCATTGAAACCCCATTCAGAAATAGACAACAATTAACAATCAAAATTAAATAAATAATCTTAAAAAGTAACATATATACAAGGTCCAGTGGTCACTTACAAGCGGAACCCTAGCATGAGCAAAAATCATGGAATAGGAAGAGAAATAGAGTGCTAGTGAACGTCAAAGAGGAAAACAAACGGAGACTCTTGTGAATGTCGCGAACTGGAAGAGGAACGGTGAAGAACTTGCGAACGGTGAAAAGGAATGGAACGTGAACTTCGTGAGAGGAAGAGGAACTCGCACCTCCTAGACGCTGAAGAAGAACTCGCCAACAAGAGGAAGATGAACAGTACTAGCGAGTGATGAAGAAGAAAGTGAACCATAAATTCTGAAACTAATTAGGAGGGGATAATTTGGGTTTTACAATTAACATGTAAGGGCAATTTCGTTTGCTCACATATTTCAAATGACGTTAGTTAATGGCATTAACAGAGGGGGGTAAAAGTAATGTGAAAAAAGTGAGGGGTATCGGGTGAAATTTGAGCAAAACACAGGGGTGTGAGTGTAATTTACTCTAAAAGAAATCAAGAAATTTGTCAATAGGTGCACTAGTAAAATCCACATATTAAAGGTGTGATGCATTGTTCAACAAAAGAAGAAAGAAGCCACAACAATGCTTGCATCTGGCCAAGTTCATACGAAAGTACTAAACAACGCCATCAAAGATGAACTTAGAAAGGCAA
Organism: Glycine tomentella; assembly: GCA_007407185.1. NCBI lineage: Eukaryota > Viridiplantae > Streptophyta > Magnoliopsida > Fabales > Fabaceae > Glycine > Glycine tomentella. The sequence goes on along the minus strand of PYAF01002145.1, from coordinate 66,591 downwards.
ACACTCACAATGTTCTTGAGTTCGATCGACACAACACATAATTCGTGGTCCAAAAGACAATAAACTCGAGAGAGGTTTGACCTACATGAGATTTCACGGTCAAGCTGGATGAAAGGTGATGTGACTGTGGCAAATTCCAAAAGTTGCACGTGTCTTGTTCTCATGTTGTTGTTGCTTGTAAGCATGCTCATCATGAGTACAAAAATTACATACTACGTTGGAAAGTGTCTCCAACGTATATAGAGGATTGTTTGGAGAATTGCACAACGAAGTCTATTGGTCACTGTGCACGATCCAATGATCTCCCCTGACCCAGAAAAGAAAAGAAGTTCTAAGGGTCATCCTGTCTTCACTCGTATCCACACTGAAATAGATATCTGAGAATCAAGTCAACCAAAGGGATGTTTTGTGTGTTGCATCGCAAATCATACAAAGAAAAATTGCCCTCGTCGTGTAGGCTTAAGCCAACAACGTTGAATGTATGCCATATTATTTGAATTTGAAAAATTATTTTGTTGTATTAATTCAAATTTAAATATTTTACTTCAATTGAATTTGTTTCTATATTTTTAATCTTCTTTTGATTGTTTGCTACATGCTCCTTTTCTTTTTATTATTATTTACATTTTTCCACTTTTTTTAACAAGCTAAATGTTTTTATTAAATTAAAATTTGAAAATCAATAAAATTAATTTTATCATTAACTTAATTTTTTTCTAATTTAAAAAGTGACTTTTAAAATTTTATTCAATGTTATTCTCTTCTCATTAATTCAAAACATTTGATATGTATAAATATCATAAGTGATATCATTTCATAGGAAAAAATATTTGATGAACATTCACAATGTTATT
>PYAF01002145.1:35286-55945 GCA_007407185.1 Glycine tomentella | reverse complement strand
AAAAATAATTCATTCAATGTTTAAATCAATTAATAACATATAAAATTGATTTAAATTTTGTAAATTATTATAACATTTTCAAATTTAAATTTTATTGATAACATAAACTGACTCATTATTATCATAATTAAAACCATTATTCTCTCTTATATACTCTATATTCTTTTATGAAGTTTAAGAGTCAATTAGCAAGTATATTTTTTTATTCTATACCTTGTTACTTTTGTATATATATAAGAAATGAAGGATGATCATACTAAGAAATTTAAAAAACATATGCATTAAAAATCTGCAATAGATATGTAACATGTAAAATTAAAGTGGAGTCAAATGAAATTTTTTGTCACTATTTGAAAGATACAAAACTTTAACCACTCACTCTTCATAGCTTCTTCTTTTTGCTTCATTTTGTAAGTATTTGAGTATTAATATCTATATGATAATCTCTTCGTAATATTCTTGAGTATATCCATAGTTTTTTAACCCGGACCCGGGGATCGGACTGAGTCGGGTAGCTAATTGGATTAGCCATGTCAACGCCCCTCTCCAAACTGTTCGACCTAATCGGGTTGTGGTCGACCTGCTTACCCTCCAACTCGGACCGAGTCAATATTTTTTTTATTTTTTTCCATCAGTAAAAACGACGTCATTTCTTTTTGCACTTAGGCCAGTTTTAGGTTTCCCATTTTCTTCAAAACACAACGACAACTTCGAGCCTTCGACGCAGCACCTCGTATTCATCGCGGAGCGCCCAGGCTTCGTTGGACATTGCGCCGTCACAACGTCTAGACTCCAGGCTTCGTCTTCAACCTTCATCACGCTGTTACTTCGTCAAAAAGGTAAAAATTAAAGCTAAGAATGAAAATGATGAATGCTTGCAAATTTTTAGAACTGCCTAATTAAGCTCTTGTGGCTAAGTATCATTGAATGTGAAACACTACCAATAATAGCAACAAGCCTGCTGGTAGAGCGCATGACTTTTAATGTGATTGTGAGTTTTATTCTAAAAAACGGGCACGCACTGAGGTTTGTTTTTTTAGAAATTTACTATTTTCTACAAAGTTCTCCTTCATCTATTTGAACTGCATTTTCATTTAATCATCACTATAGGCAAATTATCTTCTTCTCAAAGTTTCGTTTTTCTTTGAAAATTTTGCCCCCAAAGTCTTTGAACAGATTGTAAACTAATTTTTATTTTATTATTATTATTATCATCATCATTATTATTATATGTTCTTTTCACATAAATTTATGCATTTTTTCTTTTTGCTTATTATTTTATTATTATGTTTATTTATGTTTTTATAATTACCATTTAATTATTTCATATACGTTTTTACTTTTTTATTTTCTGCTCTATTATAAATAAATAATATGTACATTTTTATCCTTACTCATTTTTAACAACAAAAAATCAACAATTAATTTGACTTTTACTTTATATTTTAAACTTATAACACTTTTTCAACATAACATGAAGAGTCCTTATCATAGATGATATTTAGAGTAGTAGTGTAGTAGTAGGATCACTTAAATATCTTTCAAAATTATTTTTTCCGTGTTTAAATATAACATTTTAATAAATGACAAGTAAATTGATGAAATAATATCACTGGTATTTTAAAGGAATAAATATATTAAATAATTCACAATTTATGACACTAATTAAGCTTAATATATAAGTAATATAAAAATAAGATAATAATAAAATAAATATTACTCTTTATATTTATGATATGTAATGAATAATTATTATTCTTTAATATCTAAATTTCTATGAAAAAAATCCTAATGTCCTTTAATTCATCATTGTGAAAAATATTTATTACTATTATTAAAAAATATTATAATATGTGTAAAGTATTCAATAATAGAGTAGTTACAATTATTAAATAATATTGTTTTTGCAAATTCACTAAAAGTTAGATAAAAGTAACATAAAAAATGTAATAATATAACAAAATTAGGATTACATACAAATTCTAACAGATAAATAATAATTCTTATATAGATAAACAATTATAATAATAGTTAAATTAAAACAAATAAAGTCTCAGATATATAAAAATTCTTATAGTTAAATAACCTTAAAAAGTAACAAGTAATGAAATTAAAATAAAAAACTAGTTGTAATTAATAGTAAAAATTAATATCACATAATTAAAACTAATATCTTCAAAATGATTAAAATATTAATTTAAAATAAAATTTAATTTTTCATTAAAAGTATTTAAAAATATTAACTATAAACATGAAAAATTTAGGTGCATGCAAACATAGCATTTAAAACAACAAAGATGAATACTCAAATTTAAATAATTATCAATATATATTTTAATTTATTCATTTCATATAAGTATTATGTCATTATTATTACTTTGAGAAAGAACAATCAAAATAAATTTGAATAGACTTAATATCCAACCCCCTCCAAAAAAGACATCTATTCATTTTTTTGTGTGAAAGGGAATTTTATTCTCCTCAATTAAAAATATAATTAATTATCTTCCTCAAGTTTAGTATAATTATATTTAATATATTTCAAAATTAATTTTATTAATATGCTTATATATATATATATATATATAATTTAACGAACCCGTGCATTACATATGTTTAAAATCTAGTATAAAATCAAAATATATGGGTCTTGTAAAGAAAAAATTATTAAATAGTAGCATTTAAATTGATTAATTATTATCTATATTTGAATTTTTTACTTCACAAGAAAAATTAATACGTTTTTATGTCCCAAAATAAGCATAACATTTAGAAATTATAATTGGTTCCAAGAATATGGTGAGACGAAAAATTTATTTCATGAACCGTTTTGTTCGTCTAGGCAAAATTATCTAGCCGAGAGGGGGTGAATAGATGTTCTGGAAACTTTTGCCACTTTTTCAAAACATTTTGAAAAACATTTAACCACTATTTTTTTGGATCGTTGAACCAATGGAATCTTAAAATCATAGTCTAAAATGTGATAGAAATACCATGGAAAACTTTAATCATCATATAAATATGCAGAATCAATTGAAAAAAGATTCAATTATATAGAATACACAAATCACAAAACTCATAAAAGAGATTAGGGAAAGAAAGATGAATGACTCAACAATTTATACTGGTTCACTCATTTAAGACCTACATCCAGTTAACAAAATCGTGCATTGCATATGTTTAAAATCTAGTATAAAATCAAAATATATGGGTCTTATAAAGGAAAAAATTATTAAATAGCATTTAAATTGATTAATTAATATCTATATTTGAATTTTTTACTTCACAAGAAAAATTAATATGTTTTTATGTCCCAAAATAAGCATAACATTTAGGAAATTATAATTGGTTCCATGAATATGGTGAGACGAAAACTTTATTTCATGAACTGTTTTGTTGGTCTAGGCAAAATTATCTAGCCGGGAGGGGGTGAATAGATGTTCTGGAAACTTTTACCACTTTTTCAAAACTTTTCGAAAAACATTTAACCACTATTTTTTTGGATAGTTGAACCAATGGAATCTTATTAGAGTTAAAAATGTGATGGAAATACCATGGAAAACTTTAATCATCATATAAATATGCAGAATCAATTGAACAAAGATTCAATTATATATAATACACATATCACAAAACTCATAAAAGAGATTAGGGAAATGAAGATGAATGACTCAACAATTTATACTGATTCACTCATTTTTAACCTACATCCAATTAACGAACCCGTGCATTGCATATGCTTAAAATCTAGTATAAAATCAAAATATATGGGTCTTGTAAAGGAAAAAATTATTAAATAGTAGCATTTAAATTGATTATTTGTTATTCATATTTGAATTTTTTGACTTCACAAGAAAAATTAATACGTTTTTCTGTTCCAAAATAAGCATAGCATTCTGAAAAAAATTGTTTCAAAATAAGTATCATGTTAGATACTACCAAACATGTAAATCAATTTTGTCGGTCATAGTGGTTCTTAATATAATATTAATTGTTTTTTCCATTGATACTCCTCATAAGTACTCCCTTTGTACTAGAATGACTACATTTTTAGGCTTTGAAAAAAATCCAAATTGACTAATGTTCTCACTTTTCAATGAGATATTCAAATATTTATTCCAATTTTACCCTTTAATAACTAATGTTTTCTTGGAAAACTTAATAATACATTTATTGAAAATAACATGAGAACAAAGATACTTTAGTAAAATTATTCCCTATTAAATGTTATTTCTCTTGGAATACTTGTTTTCTTGATTAGTGTGAAAAAACCTTAAACATAAGTCATTTTAGGATGGATGGAGTATCACTTTAATTTTTCATGGTAATATTAATATTAAGGTTAGTTTTGTAAAGTTACTATTCTCTTTCATCTATTCATTAGTTTTTCTTTATCTATATAAAACAATCTACAGCACACTTGTTTTTGGACAAAAGGGATAGTAAGTAAGTATTATAAATATATTTTTTTATCTCTATAATTGAATATATAATCTTTATAATTGATATTATTAAAAAACTATGAAATTAAGAGAAAATCGTTAAATATAATATAAGATTTATAAAATTTTATGATTCTTAATAAATTCCTATCTAAAAGAAAATAAATTTTTAAAAATGTGTTGGAAAATATATTTTAATATTTCTTCAATTAATAATATTTAATTATATATTATTTATAATTAATTAAGGAAATATGATCTAGATCACCTAATAATTTTTCGTGATAGATATTATAATTGATTCCAAGAATATGGTGGCACAAAAAATATATTTCATGGATTGTTTTGTTGGTCTCGATAGAATTTAAAATTAATTAAGGAAATATGACTCAGATCACCATGAATATGGTGACACGGAAAATTTATTTCATGAATTGTTTTGATGGTCTGGGCAAAACTATCTAGCAGGGAAGGGGTGAATAGATATTATGGAAACTTTTATCACTTTTTCAAAACTTAAAATCAGAGTTTAAAATGTGATGTGGAAAACGTTAATCATCATATAAATATGCATAATCAATTGAACAAAGATTCAATTATATAGAATACAAAAATCACAAAACTCATATAAATGATTAGGGAAAGGAAGATGAATGACTCAACAATTTATACTAATTCACTCATTTCTAACCTACATCCAGTTATACCCAACTACCTTAGTTGCTTATTTCCACTATGAATCTCAAAGTATTATAAATGCAATGCACATGCAAAGAAATTCAAAAACTCCTTTCCAACTCGAACCCTTCAAGTTGAAATCACAATACCTTGTTGAACCCTTCAACAAGAACCTGAGAAACCCTATCTCAGAAAACACAAACAAGTCCTTGAAGCTTCGAATCAATAATCTCTTGGTTGAACACAAGCCATGAGGTTGTCTTCAATCATCAACATCAAGGACTTCAATGTTGTTGATCTTGATCATCAATCTTTGAAAACCCTTCTAATAACTTCCTCTCAATGAGTCAAAAATTTAGAAATCGTTTTGGAAGCATATGGGCTCAATACAAGATGAGATATTTATAAAGAATATGTTGTATAGTAGCTTTAATCGATTATGGCACTACTGTAGTTGGTTAAATCATTTTATACAGACATGGGTTTTCAATGAAAAACAATGTAACCGATTACCAAAACCTTGTGATCGATTAAATCAATCTTACAAAGTCATCTATGAAAGTCAGAAGCAGTGTAATCAATTACCAAAAGTTGTAATCGATTATTTCGATCAAACATATACTTCTCATTTTATGAGAAACAATGTAATCAATTAACAAAATGTTCTAATCAATTAATTTGCTATATTTCTCTTAGAATGAGAAGTTAGCCTCTTTTGAATCAATCTTGACTCGTGTAATTGATTACACACTTGTTTTAATCGATTACCAAGTTCATAAATTGTTCAATGAACTTCTAATCTTTCAAAGATAGCTAATCTAAACACAAAGGTGATAAACCAAAGCAAGATTAAGTAGTTTTAATCACACATGCCTAGCTCTAAACAAACAATAGAATGCAACACCCATTAAACATGTTTTGACATGCAAAATATCAAAATGAAAACTAAATTTAAAGAGATAGATGAGTCTTCAATCTACATGTTTTAGTGTTCTTTCTTGTTGGTGTAAATTTAATACTACTCTATACCTAAATATATATAAAAAAAACTAATTTTACATTGATTAAGAAAGTTGGTTGTGTCATTTAATTCTACTAATTATATTTAAAAAATAATTATTTTCCTAAAGTTCCCTTCATTGAAATTTGATATCAAGCATAAAAAGGAATCATTGAATTAGAATCACAATTAATTGAAGGGTATTTTTGGAATAATATCATTAAATACAGTCAATAATTAAAAATTGCTTATATTTAGGTCAGGATGAAATACAAATCATTGATTACTAATGCATGATCATTTATGTGATGAGAGGTTTGCTCTTTTACAAGTATATCTTACAGGACTTACCAAGAAAATATATACTTGTTATAATTACCTTACCTACTATAATAAAGTTTTTTATGAATACAAATTAAAATAAAAAGTTTAACGACATTTTGATGTGGATAGAATAAACCTGGTGTTGTCACATAACATTTGCCTACTATAAAATCTTTTTTTAGATTAAATAAGTAATAATTAATAATTTGTTAATTTTAATAGATATTGTACAATTAAATTGTATATATTATTTGAATTTAATTGATTTTTTTTGTCTGATTTTATTTGTATTACCATATTTTATTATTTTGATATAGTTTTTTAAAAAACAAAATGAACATAAGCTAAACACTACAAAGTTTTGAAAGATAGATTTAGTCATAGACTTGAGCACTCAAGTCTTAGGTATATACTAGAGCATCCTAGAAAACCTTGACAAATTCTCTGGATTAATATGCACAATTACACAAAACAAAATAAATGAGAATGAAATATATATTTGGAAATAATGCTAGTTACATGACAAAAAATGTGGTTTCATAACTTGCATGAGAAGCAAAACCATACAAGACACTTGACCAACTATTACATTAATTATAAGCATCAAGATACCAAACACATTAGAAATAAAAACAAGTTCATCAAAAAGTTGTAACGATAGCCATAAGTCCATCACACAAACTTTTGAATCACAATTCTGCTGTCACAACCGCAAATATATATACCAAAACATAATTATCTCTCACAAACTATAATAAAATAATCATTGGGTGTCTTACAAATAGTATTTTCAAGCAGTATAAAATGCAAAAGCAAACCAAATTGTCAAAGTTCAATACTGGTATATATCTTTTTATTCATTTGTATTTTTCCTTTTCAACTGAGGTGTATTTATACACAAGAAATAAACAATCAATCTATTACAGAGATAAAGCCTAAGAATCCTCTAACAATCAATTTGTTGCAGAGATAAAGCCTGAGAATCCTCTAACAATCAATCTAAAACATAGTTATCAATAGCGGGTGTTGCGGCTGCAATTGCAGCGGAGCAGAGCAGACATGTGCGGCTACAAGGGGTAGTGTAGTGGTGCGTTTCAGCGTTGCGGCTGTTGCGTCCACGACAGGGGGGTGACGTCGCACCCGCGATCGCGGTGACATGGCCACGATTCATTGTGCGAGTGTGGAACCCGAATGCGTCAACGTTGAGGTAACGAAAACCGTTGAATGGCGTCGAGTCACACTTGTAGGCCAAGACGGACGTCGGCGAGGCCACTAGGTCCGAGTACGATGCGCCGCCATCGGAGCTGAGGTTGTCCAGGGCAAGCGACGGAGACTACGCCATAGCCTCCTGCGCGAGGGGGAAGTTGGTGACGGCATTGGGGCCCTTGAGTTTGATGACGGCTCTGTCGTACTCTGTGGCGGCTTCCTCCGCCGTGTCGAAGGTTTCGAGCCAGAGGCGTTTCCGGCGGGTGGGGTCGTGCATCTCAACATGTTGATTTGGGTGATTTCTCTCTTCACTCTTCTTGGTTTTTGTTGCTGCAGATCTAGTGAAAAAAATTAAGGAAGTAGCATAAGGCAATATCCTATTGAACCTCAAATAGAGTGTAGGTGCATGAATGATGGCCATGGCTTTCTCTAACTTTTTCCCGTCCTTTCTTTCTTTTTTTGATGCTTTCTTTGTTTGCTTTGTGCCTTCCCTAGATCTGCACTTTATAGTGGATCCCTCACTTGTTTAAAAAATGAAACAAAGTACTACTGTAATATACATAGATTTAAAATTGCTTTCCAATAAAAATATATTTACTATGTACTTATGTAAAAAAATTTAAAATTTCATATAAATATTAATCATTAGAATTATTTTATATTAATAAAAAGGGATTAAAGTTTCTTATGTTACATGAGATAAACTTTTCTCCTATACATCAAAACTAAGTAATTTTGGGTTAAATTTTTTTCTTCTTTTTAATAAAAAAAAAAAACAATCAAAATAGATACTACACGCACATCTCACCTCTTGTTGCTGAATAAAACATAATGTTCCTTGAATTTAGAAGATGTTATTGATAAAATTTGAATATAAAATCAGAAACTAACTTATCCTTAACAACAAAATAACAATTTTGACTTATTCAAATTAAAATTACTTTAAAATTACTTTTTTTATTTCCTCTTTCTTTTTCTGTATTTTTTGAAGGGGCTAGAATATTTAGCCGGGAAAAAAATTTAACCCAAAACTACATAATTTTGGTGTATAGGAGAAAAGCTTATCTCATGTAACATGAGAAATTTTAATCCCTAATAAAAAAATTTAATGGTTATACATTGATAACATAAAATAATTTTACATTGTTATCTAACCATAATCAAGGTTGGTATGATTTCTAGATAAGTTATCATAAAGTCAATAAATTATTATTTGATAAATTATGATTTGATGATAAACGTATAAAATTATTTTAAATTATGAGTGTATAATTATTTTATTTATTTTTAAACGAAAGCACGCTTATTTTATAAATATTATAATCATAAAACAAATGTTGACTATGTAAGAGAGCTTATATATTTATATTATAAATTTTTTAATACATATATAAAAAATTATAATAGTGGTCATCCTGCTATCCACTATCCCGTTATCCCAATTTTGAGGGCGACCGCTCCGCTATCTGGGATTGATAACTATGATCTAAAATAACTTACAAAAAATCAGCTTTGTAAACAGAAAATTAACAACAATATTTCAAATTTAAACTTTCTAATCTAACACAAATCTTGGAGTGAAATGGAAGCATGTAAGATGCAGAACCTAATCAATCCAAGATAATGAGGAAAACAAAACAAGATAGTAAAATAAAACAAAAAAAATCAAGTTACTCACTAAGTTTCAAGTTGTAGAAATATATGTTAAAAACATAATCCTTCTTCTGCCTAATTAGAAGTGCTTTCATGATAGCTAACTATTTTTGAATGTCAGCTAACCATTTAATAGCTTGAGTCCAATGTTGTTTATTAAGGTTTGGTATCACAGCCAACTCATCTAGCACTTATCAAATCTCATTTTCCTCAACCTTTTCATCATATGCTTGTGTCAATCGATCAAAAGACTCAACCACTAGTTTCATCGAAGTAACTATTCCATCTTTTCCTCCAATCTTCCTCCTTTGGGATTGTATGCTACTTGAAATTGAAGATTGTCCCCTACTTTTTGAACCAAAGCCTAATTCCTCTAAATCTATAGAAGCATTGGCATCCTATAAACCCATCAATTCCACTTCATTCACTCCTGTGCTCATGACTTCATCAGCATCCATAGAAGTTTTAGCTCCACAGACTGTGGTTCTATCTTTAGCACACAAGTCCACTATATCATCCCAATTTGGAATTTCCTTGAATCGAAAATGTCTAGCCTCTTTATGTGACTTGAAAATAAAATAAAAAACCTTAAATCTGGACCACAAGCTGCTAACACTTTTGTAGAGACATGACCTTTTCTATTACAATATATAGGTCTATCTTCAGGAGAAACTAACACTGAAATATGTGTCCCATCAAGTGGTCCAACATAATTATACAAACAACACAAGTTTATTAATACATTTAGTTTCCGAAAAATGTTTATAGTTAGTTAATCTAGCCTAACTATTGATAAACTTACCTCACACCAACTCCACTTAATTGCCTCTAATTAAACCTTCAAGATTATATGTATGAAACTTCAAATAGTCCTTGCTCACTTTCATTTCAGCTCTCAAGACATTATTGAATCACCTACTTATTGTTTCTTTAGATCTGTAATAATGCAAATGCACAAGTCTATACTTAAAGTTATGAGCAAGGATATGTAAAAACATCGCCACCGCTTCAGTTATTGAAACATTTCTTATTCTTACTAATCCACCGCCTTCTTGTAAAATTCTACAAAGCTTGAAAAATGCACTCTTACTAACCCTTAGTTGTTCAAAATAATTTATTTATGATCCTCTAATGAGACGATTAAGTTGACTTCTTCGTTCCAATTCCCAATTACGGGTTGGTTCCTAACAAAATGACTGTTATGATACCATGCTACTACACCCATACTCATATAAAGGACAAAAGCATAAGCAAGTTTAATTATCTTCTTAAATGCGACTCTTATACGTTTTCTTGATGTAATTGTGGTGTCAACTATGTTAGCAACCATTTCTTCCCAATCCAAACCCCTATAAAATTGTCAAATATGAAGTTTCTAAAAGATTAGTAATTACGGGAAATGCTGTAAAACTGTTAATCAACCTCAAGGATCATTTCCTAATTAAAAGAATGCAATCCAAATTCCAAACTAGTAGGGTCCAAAGAAAATCAAACTTCTTAACACATAACAATAAAAAATCCTTGAATATTACCCATTCCTAAAGCCTAATGAAATAAAACCAAACAAATTTATACTAAATAAGATTCAAAATAAAGTTATATTAAACAATATTAAAAATAATAACACGTTTTACTAAACAGAAACAGAATATAAAATTACTATAAAGATATAGTTTTTAAAAGAATATTTGGATGGGCTTACATAGTGGCCCTTACATTCAACATTTAGGTAAACATATGTAAATCTAAGTTACTAATAAAAATCTTGAAGATATAACCAAGCATTGAGACTGCTGGATCATTTCTTCCAGCACAAATACTCTATGATGCATTCCATGGAAGATATCACAATTTTGTTGTAGCGATCATTCTACTATTCGTCATTTTGGGTTCGTTCTTTTTTGGTGGGCTTTCAATTAGACTAAAATAATTCAAGATTTGGATATGAAATTCCTAATTCGTGGTCTAGATCAGATTTATGCAGCCATCACAATTTAACATCCAAATCAAAATAAGGATTAAAACTATATCATATTTCAAATCTATTAAGCTATTATTTCAAATTGGAGAGTAGTACTAAAAATACAGAATGTCTCTTGTGACTTATTTGTCTTTTGTGTTGGGCTTCTTAGATCAATAAATTCTCATATTTGTACAAAATGTCAGTTTCAAATTTCCTTTACATGTAATGGTTTTCATTAGAACAGGAAATTCAACTTCTTTGAATACTAAATTATGTGACTTAGTTTTATGCAGTTTTTTGTTCAGAAATATATCAATAATTAAAATGCATGTGTGCACAATTTTTTTTCATGGTTTGGAACAATAACTTTGAGCAGATGGCTAGACCGGTTGATGTGTTTTTAGAGATACAATAGCTTGGATTCTTTAAGTTTCTACGGTTGACTCCTTTGAGCATCAAAATTTTCAACTTTTTGGTTCTCACTTTCGTGCTTCTTGATTTGTCTATTACTCAATGTTATTTGACCTCTACATAAGTAGACAACTCAATATTTTTACAAGCAACTAACTCCATGGTTAGATTACCATGTGACTGAAGGTGGCTTGTTTATGAAACTTGTTTTAATTTTCAGGGGAAAGGACGTTTGAAGTTTTGACAAAGATTGATCTTATGGAAAAGGGTATTGATGCAGCTGAGGTTGCCGCAAGGTTTCCCTTGGGAAAAGTCTTTCCTTCATGTTGTCCTTTGACTAAGAACTTAGCACGGGAAGAGTTATTTTGTAGTTTCAGAAAACTAAGTTTACAATATAAAAGAAGAAGGATTACATTTATGTGGTAGAAAAGTGTGACATAGGTAGTCGTCCATTGGTGATTAAAAAAGCATTATGGTATTGTTTCCTTTATGTTGGATTTCTAGATATCTACTCAGGGGAATGGAGAAGAGGAATATAATTTGCACATATTTGGTGTCGTTGTCATGGTTTGTGTATATTTAACTTTACATGTCTCAACTATTGTATAAAACTTAAGAATTACACAAGTTGAGTTGAGATTTCCTTTTTAACTTTCTCCTAAGCTTAAATTACTGGAATCATATTTGGGAAGCTCATAACGTGGCTTCCTTTATCTCTTTTTCCCTTTTCAAGATCCACGAAGGGAAATCATATAAGCTAAATTTCCCTTTGATTGGTGTTGTGAACCGCTCCCAAGCTGATATCAATAAACAAATTGATATGATTGTTGCTCGGAAAAGAGAGACCTAGTATAGACATCTTGCTTCCAGAATGGGCTGTGTGCAGGAAAGGTGTTATCTAAGGTATTCAAAATTGTGATCCTAGTAGGAGGTGTTACTTGAAAATTGAAATTCAATGGATGCATTGACTTTGGGATGCAACTGATTGTTTCCAAATTGCTGAGTTGATTATTGTCCTTATTTTTTTTTTATGATTTGTTAAATATATATTTAAATTTTCAGCATTTGGAATCTGCCATCATGGCTCGTATCCCAGGCCTAAAATCACTCATTAACAAGACTATCATTGAACTAGAGACATATATGAACCGTATTGGGAAACCTATTGCTGCTGATACTGGAGTAAGCCACATCGTTTACCCCACCCCTAGCAACTCATATAATTTTTTTTTTAACTTGTAATATTCTCATAAGTACTATTCTTCATGATTAGGTTATCAACTAGTGGTGCTTTTGCAGATCAAAAGTTAGCAATCATCCAAGCAAGTGCACAAATGCAGAGATATAGTAAGATGAGAGATGAAACAAGAGACAGACAAATCAAACACGAAATAAAAAATCAAACCCTAGATAAAAAAAAACAAAATCAACAAAATTAAATAACAAAACACAAATTAATGAAAATCAGAGATAAGTTACGAACGTATGAATGCACCGTGAGAGTGAGAGTGTAAACCATCGTGAGAGAAAGTGAGAGCGTGAACTACCGTGAGAGAGAGTGAGAGCATGAACCGCAGCTCAAGAGAGTGTGAGAATACATTCGGAACCACCGCGTGAGAGTAGAGCAGTTCAGTGTTGCTAGGTTTCCGAGCGTGGAGTCGGTGATGATGAGAGCAAGAGTGAGTCGAGTGGAATTTCAAATTCTCTATTTTTGGGGAGTATTTTAAATTAAATTGATTTAGAACAATTAATTGCCCCATGAAAATACCAGCATTTTAATTTCCTTTTTAACTTTTTTCCAAACAAGTCATTTCACCCAAGAGAATTTTAATTGTCCAATAAAAATGAATTCCGGTTGAATTGAGGTATCCATACAAACTCTATGTCTATTTTCATTATGTCTATTTTCATTAATATTCTATTTTCATTATGTCTATTTCACCCAAGAAAGAAAGACATTTATAATTGTATTAATATTCTATTTTCATTATGTCTAGCTTGTTTTATTTTATTAGTTTCCAAATCAACTTCTTCATGTCTAACCCAAATTAATATATAATTTATTAGTAATGTGACAAAACATAAGTGTCAGTGTAATTTGCTTTATAAAAAAAATATGAAATTTAAGATTGACAAAGATATTCATCTAAAAACCATTCATTTAAATACAAAATACTTGGGCGACATCCATCCATAAACTTTATATAGAACGAACCTGCTTTTCCAATATTGAAGTTCAAAGTTGTTGGCATAAAGCAGAGTACAATATCATATTTGTTTAAATCAATTAAACAATATTTATTTACTACTATGGTAGAGAATAATAAGAAAAGTATCTTGCGGATTAACTTGTGACTTTAGCCCATGGCATATTTCTCAGTCCATGATCGAGCAGTGGCCACATAATTGGCTCTGTCAGTCTTGTACATTTGAGCAATCTCAGGCACCAGAGGATCATCTGGGTTGGGGTCTGTCAGTAGAGAGCATATAGATAGAAGAACCTACAAAATTTTAACATTTTAAGTATCCATTACAAGAAAATTACGTTAACTGATAAATAAATTATGTGATTACCTTGGATATTGTCAGAGCAGGGCATCATTGCTCTTTGAGGATATCAAGGCAGATACTTCCATTATTGTTGATGTTAGGGTGGAAAACCATTGTGTGGAACAAAACCTTAACAAAATGATAACGAATGTCATACAAACCATTCCCACAAGGTGTAATTATTATGACCAAACTCCAATGCAATTGCTTATGTTGGTTAACGTTGAAGCAAATGAGTTCTTGCAGAAGTTGTTTATATATCCAACCACGCAAATGAGAAAATTTTGCAGTAATTATCTCTACAATCGTTGAATATTCTCAATTCACCAACAAGCTATTTATATGCATAACAATCTCAGGTTCAAATTAAGAAATAACTAATAATGATTCAAAACATTACCAACAATAGAAAAATAAAAAATAAAAATAAAACATAAGAGTCCACAAAAGAACCAACCAATGATCATATTAGTAAAATCAGATATATAACATCATAAGTTCACAACAAATTGTCCAATAAACTAAAGTTGAGAATGTATTGTGACTTTAAGGAGTTCCTCATTAATTTCAATACACCCATTTGTCCTTTACCAAACATAAGCTTTGATTTACTAAATTTTCCATTCACCTTGCCTCATGCAGCAACTTAAAGTGAAACCTACAATACTTCAATGCAAAACTCTCATAAAAGGATTCGGTGAAGATATTCATACCAAAAATATCATAGTTAACACAAAGAGAAAGTTTTCCCATAAAATGTGTCCGTAGATATAGTTAGACACGTGCATAAGTTTGAACGAAGTAAGAGTTTTGATTTACCTTGGGTGGGTTGAAAGGATAATCAGGAGGGAAGTGAATTGACACAAGAAACACACCTCCAGCAAACGGGCTATCTGCAGGGCCCATAATTGTAGCTTGCCAATGGAGAGTGCTTCTTCATACACCATATGTGATTTCTACTACACCATAATTTTTTAAAAAATCCCAAAAGTACCCTTAGACCAGTTGTGATATATGACTGTTATGGGAGTTCGTAAAGCGCATTCCGTTTCATTTTCGTTACTAATTTGGATTGGCTGAGCTATTGTTAGCATTTTGGTTGGTGATCTTGGTGCATTTTCGTCCATTTCGTCGGAGGTGGTGTGGCTGCCGGAGGCCAGGGAGTGTCGTCGCAATGCAGAGGTAAGCGTTGGCGTTTTTCCATATGTGCGGATTCGACAATCCGTATGGATTGCACGGATTCGGTAATCCGTATGAATCATACGGATTCGGCAATCCGTATGATTCATACGGATTAGGCAATCCGTAGAAACGTAACGGATTACCTAATTCGTATGGTTCATATGGATTGAACAATCCGTATGAACCATACGGATTAGTTGATCCATATGAATCGTACGGATTAGTTGATCCGTATGACTCATACGGATTGACTGATCCGTATGGTTCATACGGATTGGTTGATCCGTATGACTCATACGGATCAACTAATCCGTATGGTATGAGATTGCTGATTTTTGGGCTTTTTAGGATTCGTCGAGTTGTTGCGCTTATTTTTTTAATAAAATTGAGCTTATTTAGATAAATTTAACAACATAAATGAGTAGTAAACATTAATGATAAGAAATTGGGATTGTTGCATATAATAATAATAAGGAAACACATACAATAAGTTTGCATCACATGAGACAGAGACAGGAATAGGAAAACAACAATAATTAATAATATGAAAATAACATTGGAAAGAAACACCAGTTTTGAGTGACTGAAAAGGGTGTTGTTGTTCCGTTTAGCAAAGATGTCTTGTTGTTCTGTTTCAATCATTGTAGTGAGCATGACGGGCAACATCTGCATCTGTTATCAGGGCTTGTTGGGTAACTGCTTTGTTAAAAATAGCTAAAATTTCGATTGAACAAAAACGTTTCCAATAGTTGGATTCTGTTAATATCTTTAACACGTCTTCATTGGTCATTAACTCTACTATGTGATATTCGATTGTGGTGTGTGAATATTTTGCATGGGATGGCTTTCGAAAAAACAATTTTCTTACCACTTGTGAGTCGTGAATTCCATTAGGGGGGACCCCTATAGGAGCAACTTGGTTGACAAGATCTTTGAGTGTCTGAATGTTGCATCCCGAAGGAATTTCAAATTTGATTGGATTTGTTCCAGTGAAGGAATAACCCACAAAATTTGATTGTCGTGGTCTGTTCCATTTGCCGTTGTAATATAAGATTGCATCATGTGTACATACCATGGTGGATTGAAGTAGGTTGAGTATACCATCGGGAGTTCTGTTGATGGTACACAATAATTCTATAGGGCCAACACACGAGTATTGGTCGCTGCACATTAACATTGTGCAAACATCATCATCATTTCTGAGTTGCAGACAATGAAAGAAATATTGTTGAGTTTCATCTAGGGAAGACTTTCGGTAGTATATTTCATTCAGACATTGGTTATTCGTTAGGAGAAAGGTGTTGTGTATTCTAGTTTTGAGTGACTGAAAAGAACACTCATTAGGAACGCACATTAGTATTGGAGTGGGACATTGGAAAGAAACACCAGTGTGGTTGTGGTTGATTGATCCATTTGGAAAAAGAAATGCTAATTTGGAGTTAGAAATGGTTTGACTGCTTGTTTCTCCTAAGAATGCCATAGTACTGAGATGAAATTTTTGATTGTGGAGGTCGTTGTGTGAAAGTGTGTGGTTGTGTTAATGATTTTCTATGTTATTTATAGTTGTGTTTGTGGTAGAGCCATGGCAATATATGGCACATGGTATCGTTAATTTCACTGAGGTGTTATAATTTCACATGGGTTCTATCAAATTTGTAGCAAGTTGTCATAGTGTTATTGTCATTTTACCCTTTGACATGATGTGTCAGGCATGCATTTTGTATATTGTCATTGTCATTGCCTTCATGATGTGTCAGGCATGCATGCTGTATATTTTATTTCATTGCATGCGTGTCAGGCATGCATCCTGTATATTTTCATTTGTGTAATTTGTTAGGTTTGACGTGCATTTTTTTATGTTAAATTAATTTGTTATTTGTTAGGATGGACAACAATGACTGGATGTATGAGAGTATAATATCAGAAGAAGTAAATATGGATGAAGACATTGGAGGTGACGCTGATGCGTTTGAGTGTAATGAAGACAATGGTGTAGACCCCAATTCGTTTGATGATAATTCTTGTTTAGTTGATTGTTCTGCAGCATTCCAAACGAATGAGGTAATGATGTGTATTTAAATGTATTTAAAGTTACCTGATTCTATTTAGCATATTTTAAAAAAATTATTCATTTGTGTAGGTGTTTGAATCGCGTGATGCAATATTGAAATGGGCTCGTATCGTTGCATTTGAGAATGGTTTTGTAGCGGTTATAATGCGGAGTGACACAAAACTGGAAAGGTGGGAAGAAGTTCATTTGTGTTAATTGGTTGTGAAAGAAGTGGAAAATATAGAGCATGGAAAAAAGGTTTCACACCTTCTGTGACCAGTACAAGAAAATGTGAGTGTCCTTTTAAGCTGCGGGGTAAACCAATCCCAGGAGGACAAGGGTGGATTGTGAACCTAATATGTGGCATGCATAATCATGTTTTGGCCAAGTCATTCTGTGGACACCCATATGCTGGTCGAATAACTGAGGAGGAAAAATTGATTGTTGCTGATATGACAAGGTCCATGGTGAAACCAAGGAATATTTTGTTAACTTTGAAGGAGCACAATGCAGACAATGTAACAAGTTTGAAGCAAGTTTATAATGCAAGATATGCATACCGAACGCGTACAAGAGGCGATAGTACTGAAATGCAACAACTAATGAAACTTCTTGAACGCGACATGTATATTCATTGGCATCGAGTCAAGGATGACAATGTTGTACGTGATTTGTTTTGGGCACATCCAGATGTAGTACAGTTGAGTAATGCATATCATATGGTGTTCCTCATAGATAGTACCTACAAAACAAACAGGTACAAACTTCCTTTACTTGACATTGTTGGTGTCACTCCTACTGGGCTGACATTTTCAGTTGCATTTGCCTATTTAGAGACTAAACGCATCAACAATGTTGTCTGGGCCCTTGAACGGTTTAGAGGAATTTTTTTGAAAAGTGAATTCTTTCCGAAGGTCATTGTTACCGATAGAGATTCAGCGTTGATAAGTGCTGTGAAATGTATTTTTTCCAGATTCAACCAATTTATTGTGTCGGTTTCACATTGACAAGAATGTAAAGGCGAAATGTAAAACTTATGTTAGGCAAAGCCATGCATGGGATTATGTTATGGAGGCATGGGGAAGTGTTGTTAACTGTCCTAATGAAAAGGAATATGATCAATGCCTTATGAAGTTTGATATTGCATGTGCACCGTGGCCTACATTTGTTGATTACGTGAAGGACACTTGGTTGAATCCTCACAAAGAAAAATTTGTGACAACATGGACAAATAAAGTCATGCACTTTGGAAATACAACAACAAACAGGCAAGTTTGTTATTACCACTTTACTTACATTGACATTTCCATCAGTTGCCATGGTTTTAATTAATTAATTGTATGATCCATATGCAGGGTGGAGTCTGCACATTTGACCTTAAAGCGCCTACTGCAGAATAGTGTTGGAGACTTATGCACTGTTTGGGATGCCATGAACAACATGCTCATCTTGCAACATAATGAAATAAGGGCATCTTGCAACATGCTTAGAGAACTTGGAGAATGGACTGATGGATACATAGCCTTGTTTGGTGGTATACATAGATATGAAACCCTAAAGCGGTCCCTTTTGGTGGATGGATTATCCGGGGTAAAATTTGATTTCTTTAATCTTTATATGCCTTTAATAACAACCCAATAACTACATATTAATTATATTAGAATATCTATTTTTTTTACAGGTTACTATGGATAAGTGGATGGATATTACGGATATGGGTCATGTCATTGCATCAAGATATAACGTCATTGTCGTGTCCCTTTCACTTCAACAAAGTATGACATTTTTTCCTCTACGAAGCCAACCCCCTAGAGATCCCCACGTTCATCGCATTTTGTGTGTTGGTCATAATTTTGGTAACCACTTTGTGCAGGTATGACATTTTTTTGTTTATGTTATGAGAATACATGAATTTGGAAAACTGATCATTGTTTCATGTTGTTATTTGTACCAGGTTTTCCTAAAAGACAATTGTCCTTTGCCGTTGACGGCGTTTTTGTGGGATAGACACTGTACCAGCGAAGCAAAAGAATGGCCCAATAATTACGTTAGAAGAATGCAAATGTATTATAACAGTATGAATTTTCGCACTGAGCATGTAGACTTACGAGATGTGTAGAAACTTATGAAATATAATAAATAAAGTCTGAATGTATAAATGTATAAATATCCAAGTCTGTACAACATAAATATAACACATAAAACTAATACATCATAAAGTCTGCATAATAGTAATATAAATGACTGGTGGGCTACTGAAGGCGCCTCCGCTGTGAAGCTCGTGGTCGTCTCCCTCGGGTGTAGACAAGCCCGAAGTCCCTGACACTATGAGCTAGGACCAACATCTGTTGCGTCCTAGAGTATGCTTCGGAGCCCTCTATAACCATCCCATCATCTATGAAGGACTGCAATGCCTGAGTCAACCGTTGGCAAACATCCTGCAATTACAATGACCTAAACAACAAAAATTATACAATGTAATAAAAATTGATAATGCACTGCATAAAATAATATAAATGTTCTTATCACCGCATGTGCTGGCTCAGAATCAGGTGATGCATCAGAAACCTGTGGTGAAGCGGGATGAACATCTGATGAAGGGGGAGGAGTAGGGTCAGAAGGATGACCTGGAGGAGAAGGAGGCGCAGATGGGGCCTGTGACCAGGCCTGTGCATACTGTGTCGAAGTGAGAAATGGATGTGAGATCCGATAGAACCACTCCATATATCCACCAACACAGTGACTTGGATAATGTACCAAGTCACCGGTCGATATAAGGTGATCTATGAAGTGGGTCCATCGGTCGTCAACATCGTCTGCAGAGGGGACTCCCGCCACCGGCAACTCTGGAATATGATGAATCTGTCCAAACTGCCTAACTACCCAGTCCGGCAAATACCTAACCACGTGCGGACCCTATCTGATGAAACCTCGGAATAAACTGATCGGCTCAAAATCCCTAAGGGGCTGGCGCTCCACATACGGTGTCCAGTATATGTCATCTGTAACGACCGCTTTTATTTTATTTTGATTCATATTTATTTTATAAAACTTTGAGTTTTTTTTTTTTTTATAAAACAAGAATAGTGAAGGTTCAATAATTTCTTTGTTAATTTTGAAAATGATAAGAAATCATAAAACTATTTGAAAAAGGATTTTTCTAAGTTAACGCTAAAACGATTTGAAAAGGATTTTTCTAT